>JBBPKC010000001.1:279041-319015 GCA_038089055.1 Tylopilus aff. balloui | reverse complement strand
CGAAAGTCTCTGGTAGTATATCGGATAGTACATCCGCCTGTCATACTTAGTGACGCGGAAGAGCGGGGTTCGACTCCCCGCCAGAGAGTGAGTGATCGATCTTTTTCATTAGCATTGTCTCCATTGGACTGTGAAGGTACGCCGCCTTGCGGTGTGTGAGTTCGTAGCATCACAAATGCACTTGTCTATGACACTACTTTAATTTCTCCACCATCTCAGGTACGGCCTCGAAGAGGTCTGCCACAAGTCCGACATCGGCTACCTGGAATATTGGGGCGTCGGGGTCCTTGAAAATGTTAGGCAGTGACATAACAGAAAGCAGTGGTTTACCTTATTTATAGCAACAATGAGTTTGGAGTCTTTCATACCAGCGAGGTGTTGAATGGCTCCCGATATTCCAATCGCCATGTAAAGCTCAGGTGCAACTACCTTACCGGTTTGTCCTACTTGCAGTGAATTATCTGCATAGCCCGCGTCGACAGCTGCCCGCGAAGCGCCGACAGCTGCACCCAGTGCATCGGCGAGAGGATACAGAGTGGCCTGGAACGTCTCGGCGTTTTTGAGTGCTCGTCCACCAGACACCACTCGATTGGCAACTCCCAGATCGGGACGGTCAGATTTACTCAGTGAAGTAGCGATGTGACTTGACGGGGAGTCTGAAACATCTACAGGATCGAGGGCCTCTGTTTCAGCCTCAGCCTCCCCTGGCGCAGCAGCGGGAAAGGCGGTCGACCGAACGGTGAAGAACTTGATTGGTATCGAAGATGGGGCCCGTACTATCGAGATTGCATTTCCCGCATAGATCGGACGGGAGAAGGTTGTGCTGTTGGAGGAATTGTCATGTTCGACTGATGTGATGTCAGACACGGCCGGAACATCCAGCTTAGCAGCAACTCGAGGGAGAATAGATTTTGCAGACGACGAGTGCGCTGAGACGACGTGTGTAAACGGGGAGCCACCAGAGAGCAGTTTTTCCAAGAGTGGTGTGACGATCTCGGCTAAAGGCGCGGAGTACTGCGGGGAGGCGGAATGAAGTACTGCATCTAGCCCTTTGATTCTGTATGCGTGGGTTAGTAGGGGTTGCGCAATTGGTGAGAGAGAACGTGCCTCTTTGCCTTGTCTAGTACGCCCGGGACTTGGTCCGGGGAGCCCGCAAGGAGACCGGTCACCCTGCCGCCCAGTCGGGACGCAGCGGTCAGCGCGGAGAGGGATGCGGGGTCAAGCTCGCCGTCGCGGTGCTCCAAGAACACCAACGCGTGCGGTGAGGGAGACATAACATAGGTCCTGGCGAGGGCCCTACTCAGCGCTGCTGTTCTGGTGCGGAGCATGACAGATGGTGGTGGCAAGCAGTTGGTGGAATCTAGCACGTGATTCGGTGTACAAGTCAATACTACCGAATGAACCCGTCTTTCACTCGATCCATGTCGCTACAGGGCCTGATATCCGGATCAGAGTGTGCTGTGCCTTCAAATCCGTTGTCACAGGTCCTCAAGCACACCGAAGGCGACAGGAGCTTGCAACAGGTCCGTCACACACTCGACCCCGTCAGACGATCAGATACTCAGTGGATTCGGTCCAGGATCGGGTCGCAGGACCTTCGTCATTTCGGGTACAATAGCCTCTGCCACTTCCACGATTTTCACTGAGACGCATTACAGCTGCGACATTTGCCTGGCAGTGCGCCTGCTCAAGCTGCGGCACAAGATGTCGAGATGGCTAGACAATTTTTCGGAGGACAGATAGTGTCGTCTCCGTCTCTTGGATTGACGTCCCATGGCACACAAGGGGAGCTTCCCCACCTTCCAGAGGCAACTACAAGGTTGGATCTCAATCAAGCTTGGGCCAGAGGCATGCCGCAACATCTGCAGCCAACGTTTCGCGACAACTTAACTGATGCACCGTGGGTTCCTGAGTTTAGCGGTGTGCCAAACCAAACCATTCCAGGATCTTCTGCACAGAAACCAGGACAGCAAAACTTGGAAGGTACGCATCGGCACTCAATATTGGTTTTTTGTTTGTTGTCTAAGGTATATTGAACCAGTACAACGCCCCTACACGAGCCTCGGTGTCCCTTATAATTATTCCATGGCCATGACCACGTATAGGCCCAGTTTGTCTGGCCTTTCTACGTACCAAAGTGTCAGCCTCACTCCTCACACGATGTCATCGAATAAAGGGAAGGGAAAGGCCCATGATGCAGACTTTGAAGCTGCATTTGCACAAGCCGCTGCCTCCCTCAGAATCGCTGACACGGAAAGCTCCGCAAGGATCGTAGAATTAGAGACCGCTGTTCAGCCAGTTTCTGAAGATGGTAAGGCCAGCACAGAACTCTCTGAGTCAGTTTACGTCTTCTGCGTGTGTCTGGAAACGGTGATATAGTATTAATTAGGGTCCGGCAGGATTCACAAGAATCTGGTACACGACCAAAGGATGAAGGTTTGGCAAAGTGGGAGTCGGAGTTCAATCGGCTCATGACAGCCCAGCGAGAAGAACTAGAGCAAGATTATGGCGGGGCAATGCAACACGCATGGGAGAGTGGGATAGGTGACTTCACGGACGGCGTAGCGGACAGTCCCAAGTTTGATGAGCTTGGATACCCCATTCTGGCCGAATATGTCTTTGGTGAGGCCTGAATCGTTACTTCGTGCATAGTGATTGAGATTGGATTAGAGAAAAACAATCCATTCTTGCAGCCACCCACATCCATGCGGTCGTCATTAAGCGAGGCGAGGGCACTTCTGGAATGCAATGGGTCGTTATCAGAGGCTGCGCTGCTGTTAGAAGCTGCCATACAGACAGGTGAACTTGGCGAGCACGGATATGAGGCCTGGATACTTCTAGGAGAGACGAGAAGCATGGATGAGCGTGAGGAGCAAGGTATGCGCGCTTTGATGGAAGGGGTTCGGAGGGCAGAAGCCGCCGGTGCAGACGGAGCGGGGATGTTGGTACGAACAACCTCTCGCGAAGTGAGGACATGATTAATCCGTCTGTTCCAGTCGCTTGCGATATCGTTCACTAACGAGGCGTATGATCGAGCATCGTACCACATGTTGTGGCGTTGGTTGCGTGCACGGTTCCCAGCATTTCCGATACATGACATCGTTGAGAAAGCTGTCCGGTCACATTCGACATGGGACTCCCATGACCGCCTCACTGATGCCTTTCTGACGCTCGCGAGACAGCAGTACGATCAGGGTATTGTTGATCCAGATGTCCAGGTGGGGCTTGGTGTCTTGTTCTACAACAAAGGGGAGTATGATCGTGCGAAGGACTGCTTCGAGAGTGCATTATCACAGCGTCCGAAGGTGGATCTCATGTATACTTTTTGGATCTCATCAGTGTTGACCCGTGCGCAGGACTATCTCCTGTGGAATCGACTCGGATCATCTTTGTCTAATGGCAATAAACCAGAGGAAGCTCTGGGTGCCTACAGGGAAGCGCTCAGTCTCCGTCCGACGTACACGCGTGCGATCTACAATGTCGGAGTTGCTTGTGAGTTGGACGACATCGATTTTCACAGAATATCAACCATTGTACAGGTCTGAACATCGGCGCACACAAGGAAGCTGCGGAACATTTACTTAGCGCCCTTGAGTTACAGGAATCAACAGGGGATAGGCAGACAAGCGACCAGCTCTGGCTTACTTTGAGACGTGCCTTTTTACAGATGGTAGGCCGATTTGTTACCATGTCCCCCTTCTTTTCTTACGTCTGTTCCCAAGGACCGTAATGACCTAGCCGGGCTGGCTAGACCCGAGAGTCACTCTGGACTGAACGTTTTCCGAGAGCACGGTTTTGATTTTTAGACGTCTGGACAAGCGACAGAATTCACAGTTTGTTGGAAAAAAAGTCGTACTAACCACAACGATTGTATCAAAAAGTTTGGGAGTGTATGCATGTTCATCGCCTCCGACTGCCTTCGGAAGAAGGCCTGTCAGAGTCTCTGTTACCAAGATCAACACTTGACTCGCCTTGTGGTTTCAAACATTTTTATTGGTCGGAAATCGTCGTCGCACGCATCGTGACTTGGCAGGCCGAGTTGTTGATGATCCGTCCTGATCCGTCCGTCTCTCATAGTACGCTAAGTCTGGTAATTCCGGGTCACTTCGGCGATACTCTGACCTGGTCACGTTCTACTTGGCGCGGGAAGCCGTCGTGGAACTTGAGTGCAGGTTCTTGGTCATAGGGTCTGTGTTATTACAGACAAGATAAGACAGTGAGTCATCGGTATTGCCCTTCAATCGGTTGTCCACACAACCACCATGTCCGGTGTTGAGATGTAAGTCGCTATCCCTGATCTAACCCACTGATCAATCTGCTACCGCCGGAACTAGTCACACTATTTTCAAGCCCTCGGGAACTTCCAACAATGTCAAGCTTAACAAAATATCTAGTCAGTTGACGCAGGACAAGGTGGGCTTACTTTGCGTTCGACACGATGTGAACTCACACATGCAACTTGATGCAAGGCCCGAGGAGGAGCTCAAGCCATGCGTTCGCAACTTCCCGTACCCCTTCCGCGTTGCAATCTAATGTATTGCCTGCAGTATACGCCACTGGCCTGATCGAAGAGGACATGGACAAACCCCAGGTATGAGTGCACTTCAAAGAAATGCATCACCTGAGTTCCTCTGGTAGATCGGTATCTCTCCGATTTGGTGGGAGGGTGAGTGTGCGGTGTTGCGTCAGAATGCACTAGCCTAATCACCATCAAGGTAATCCGTGTAATATGCATCTCGTGAGCTCCATCGACCGTGCTTTGTCCGCGAATTATACTGATTTTTCCGCGAATAGCTCGACCTTGCGAAAAAGATCAAGGAAGGTTGCAAGGAGGAAGGCCTCGTCGGCTTACTCTTCAACACCGTCGGCGTCAGGCATGTAGTCATCCTCGACTCTCGTCGATGGTATTCAGCTTATCATAGTTCTCAGCGACGCAATCACTATGGGTACCGACGGTTTGTCTGGCCCTAACCCATGAGGCGTTTACCCTCATTCCATCTTTCTAGGGATGCGTTACTCGTGTGTATTTGCGCGATTGGGGCTAGACAAGAAGAAGTAGCTGATTGAGTCTACAGGCTGCCCAGTCGCGACCTAATTGCGGACTCTGTTGAGGCAGTGAGTCGCTTTTTGAACGACTGCTTCATTGTCACAGACTGACAACGAAACAAGGTCACTTTGGTAAGTCGAGCAGTGATCACAGTGCCGATGTTACCTCGCAAATTCCAGTTTGCCTCGACAGGCTCAGCATTATGACGGCAACATCTCTGTACCTGGTTGCGACAAAAACATGCCTGGTGTCCTGATAGCCGCCGCTCGACACAATCGTCCTACCATAATTGTCTATGGTGGAACTATCCAAGTGGGTACTCGCCACGTCGATTGTCCCTCGATGGGATTCAAGAAGGGCGGTACTGTCAATATCGCAGACGCTTTCGAGTCATATGGTATGATGATCTTTATTTTTCTCCTCTCGCAATGCGTATCGTCTTTTAGGTGCATATGCGGTTGGTCTTATCAATGACGAGGAAAGGTTTGATGTGGTTAGACATTCCTGCCCCGGTCCAGGTGCTTGTGGCGGCATGTATACGTGAGTGAGCCCGCCTTTATGCTTTGGTTATAGGTGAACCCTGCCTTCGCGACACAGAGCGAACACCATGAGTTCTGCTCTCGAGGTATTGGGAATGACCTTGCCATATTCCTCCAGTACTCCAGCGGTGTACCCAGGCGAGTAAAGATTCCCGAGTCGAAGATGATGATATATCTTTTGTCCACAGAAAAAATCCAGGAGTGCTTCAAGGCCGCGAAGCATATGAAGCGTCTGTTAGAGCTGGACTTGAAGCCCAGGGATATACTTACTCGCCAGTCATTCCTGAATGCCATTACTATCGTGAATATCCTTGGAGGATCAACAAACGCTGTACGTCCTCCAGATCTACGTGTTTTCCGTATCTGATAACGAGAAGGTACTCCACTTGCTCGCCATTGCGCGAGCCGCTGATGTCCTTCTCACTATCGACGATTTTCAAGACGTTTCTGACAGGACACCTTACATCGCAGACCTGAAGTACGCATTCAGTTGATTCTGTGAAGTATCACGGATTGATCGTGATTTAGGCCATCCGGCAAGTACTACATGGAAGACGTGCATAGGATTGGTGGAATTCCGGCACTCCTTAAATATCTTCTAAAGCACACTAGTTTGATCGATGGCAGTCAGAAAACTGTCACGGGAAAGAGTCTCGCAGAAAATCTCGAGGACGTACCGGAACTCGATTTTGCAACGCAGGATGTCATCAAGAGGGTGGAGAATCCGATCAAACCGACGGGCCATTTGACCATCTTGCGCGGAAGCTTGGCACCTGGAACCGCTGTTGCTAAACTGACTGGCAAGGAAGGTTTGAGATTTGAGGTCTGGCTTTGTGCTATATGATGGATTGGTCCATTGAATTATTAAATCGGACACGACAGGGTGCTGCCAAATGCTTTGACAGGTAAAGCATTCAATAGGGATCCACAACGAAGGTTAAAACTCCTCGTCAGTTTGGATGACTTTTACCCCTCTCTTGAAAGAGGAGAGATCAAACCAGGCAATATCCTGATCTTCAGATACCAAGGGCCGAAGGGTGCACCCGGGATGCCAGAGGTGCACTATCCAGCTTGCCCACCTTGTATGTTTCTGACCTTGCTCTCTAGATGCTGGGTGAGCCCGAGACAGTAACTCTAATTGCGCTCTCACCGGGTTTGATGAAGGACCCACTGCTGCGCTGATGGGAGCCGGTCTTGGTGACTCGACCGCCCTCATTACTGACGGTCGCTTCTCAGGTGCATCCAGAGGATTTATCATTGGTGAGTCGTATTATAGCGTATCCGTGATTTCCATATTTATGGACTCGCTCTCATAGGTCACGTTGTCCCTGAAGCCACCTTGGGTGGCCCCATCGCACTTGTCAAGGACGGCGATCACATCATTATTGATGCGGCATCGCGAACGATCAGTTGGCTGGTAGACGAGGAAGAGAAGACGGCACGCAGAAAGGAGTGGGAAGCTTCGGGTAAGAGTGCCTTGAAAGAAAGGCGAGGTATTCTGTATCGATACGCCAGGGACGTCGCGGTGAGTGCTATTCATGGGCTTTGTCTGCATGTCGCTGAACCGGTAACAAAAGCCAGCCAGCGAGGGCGCATACTGCGATTGACACGTGACCTTTTTGCTGAGTGCTTCCTTGTTAGCTTTTCCTTCGTCCCCTTTTAAGAACAAGCCGGGTGCCCTTTGCCTCCGCCCACTTCTTCCTTCCCTTTCACTCACGTCGCGGCCAGCGCTCGAGCCAACTGTTCATGTCACATTCCATTACTGCGACTGCTTCATATATTCTCAACAAGTACTCCCGTTGTCATCCGTCTGCGTCGTCTGGTCAAGGCACTCTGGCTCCAGTTGAGTCCGAGTGGCAGCACTTCACGAATCCAGTCATGAGAATCATTCTGGACGCCAAAAAATCGCCTTCCGGACAATTGCTCTCTATGCGTCTGAGGATATCATGGAGCATACAAACAGACTCTGACGACTTGCATAGTGATCTGAAAGAAGTTGTCTTTGTGAGAAATTGTTTTCGCGTTCTAGACATTGCAAATCGGTCCGATACTGTTCGTGTTACTAGGAAGACTTGGAGCTGCTGTCCTTTTCATCCTTACCGACATTCCAACCATCCGCCGCACTGCAGTCAGACCAAGGTCTCCCTCTCAAGGCAGTGTATCGCGATGCAGTAGTCGGGATCCGCTATTTACATCCCAAGATAGTTCCTCCCAGTTCTCAACCGGCAAGCTCCCGTCATTTATGACCGATTGTTACCTGACTCTCATTCTCCCAGACATATCGTCGCTTCCAAATTACGTTCAAGGATGTAATAGATGCATCACGATGCATCGACGCCATCAAGTCCGTCTGTCCCTGTAAAGCGAATCCACACCCAACGCAAATCAATCGACGATTTACGACACTCTCATCTTCACTGACGCGAGCCGCGACCACCATGTCTGGCCCTGCAACAGTGCGACCCACCAGATTGCCTGAGTCTCAGGGCATCACACTGGCACCCATCGACGCCGGACTCGTCACCTCGGCCGTGTTGAGCCACCCTCCGGACATACAATCCTTTGCTATCGCACCCTCTCCCGTGGCAACGAGCCTTTCCTCGGATGATAGTGCCTTCGTGACGTGCTCCGAGACATCCCAGAAAGCGGACTCGCAGGTAAACCGTCATCAGAAAGAAAGCCGACCCAAGAGCCGCACTCGTGAATCGGATCAAAGTTCCTTACCAAATCTTTCACAACTTTCTTCATCAGACCAGAGTATCACCATGCCCCCACCCCCTGTCCCACGACGTATAACACATACTGCCGAAGTAACGACTTGCGCGCTTTTAGGAACTGTAAACACGAGCGACGAGAGATCTCAACTTGTTGCCTCCTTGAGTCAACACTCCTCTCTGTATGAACTCTCGAGAACTGAACTAGAAACCCTTGTCAGTCAGGTTGTCAGAGAAGAAGGATTCCTTCATTTGGTAGATGAAAAACGCGTCATGACAGGATCTCCAAACTCACGTTATTATCCCCTAGCTTGAATCCCTCGACTCTCTATGGAGGGTCAAGGGATTCCTTGGTCGTTGATGGACATAATATACTGTGATGCAACATTTATGCTCACGCTTCGCAGATATGTTGTCATGCGTTCTATTTATTCATCGTACTAGCTCTCGAGCTCTTCGAGTGACGTGCCAGCGATCTGCAAGTCATGTACGCTCTCGAGACCTACCCCTCGAAGGATTCTGCCGACCCCCTCCTTCTTTATGGCTTCCAGTTCTGACTCGCTCTTGGCAAGCAGCATGCCCGCAAATCCAAGCGAATTTACGCTGATCGGTTGCTGCGTCTCCTCTATTCTGTAGGCTTCATGGCGCCGAGGTATCATGTGCATGTGTTCCAGGGTAAGGATGACGTTGTAAGAAGGAGATCCGGGGGGATGATCCGGATCATATCGTACGGTCGATATAACCAGGTCGAGAAGCGACAAAAAAGGAGGGAAGAGTGCTTGGGTCAGTTCGCCCACGGAAAGGTTGCTCGAAAGAGGGGGGAGGCGGAACACATGGTTGGCATATGGCAGCGAAGAAATCGCGAAAGGTTTCCCTAAATGCGATCCCTTCAGTTCTATTGGCATCATGATCATACTCGAATTCGAATACCAGACACTTCGAGCACCGTTTTCCGAGCAAGCTTCTCGATGGGTGGTCCACCGTTCTCAACTTCAATGAACTGGATATGCTTGTGCGGTTGGCTTGCACCGCTGCTTGACCCACCTGATACGTCGTTTGGGATAGTGTCCCTCGATCAGGTCTCGAAGTAGCACACTCACAGTTGTAAAATGCCATGAAATGCTTATTCGCGTGTCGAGCAGCGAGCAATAGTAGATACGTCTGGACTAAGTCTTGCGGCAACAGCGGGGAAGTCTGTGGCTTGAATTCTCGGGTAGATCACGGTTTGGTAGACGGTCTCGAGCGTTGTCAATGATATATACCTTTGGTCACCAGGAGGAAATGATGAGGAGATACAGAATACTTGTTCAGCTACCCCGTGATTGGTCAAGATTCAAGAGGACGACGATCGAGTTTGCCCACCAGAACGACGTAATCAGACACGTCATCCCCGTCTTGCAAGGTCAGCTCCCCTAGGTATAGATGTGGAACATAAGGAGGAGCAAAGGGGTCCTTCTCAGCTGCCACGTCGGATTCCGAAAAAAGGGAGAGATGGCCCCCAGTGTCCCGGTCCACTGGCTTTTTCTGCAATGCGGTGCATAGTCGCAACTCAAACTAGCTCAGCGGGAGACCCAGTGGATGAGAATAGGCTGGGGCAGCACGCATAGTAAGAATTTCACCTCCAGACCAATGTCCCGGTGCTCGTGGACCACGGACGGGAAGAAGATTTGTTCGCATGCGTTCTTGAATTTCTCGGGTAACACGGAAATGATATCCGATGGCTGCATGCCAGTGGTCGTCGTTGCAATCGTTGTCGGATGATATCAGTAGTACTATCCGTTGCGGCGTGCGAGCAGTTAGACGGCTTAATCAAGAAAATGATAGGAATAACGGCAACCAAATAACAATAGTAGAACAAGCACAGAACCCAAGATCATGAGGAACTAACCCCAAGAACAGCGTCATCGAGTAACCATAATCACGGCCACCTGGACCGCAAATTAAGACACCACCTATACGTTCGTCACATCGGGAGAGATTTGGCAGAGGATCCTCAAGCCTGGCCATCCCGAGCTTTGTCCACACCTGTGCCCTCAATGCGTTCGCCGAGGGTGAGGGCTCTAATGTAGAAAATGGCAGCTACGAGAGACCAAAGAGCGGCATTCGTGCCCTAGGGGATCGCACGGTCAGCACAACCGACAACTTTCAGGTTCCAATGCTCGACCAACTTGATAAAATAGCACAGAGAGAAAAGATTGCAGGACGAGCGATAGAATCCCGAGTGGTATACTACGATGTATGGGCAACCCCCTGACAGGGGAAGAGGATATTCCAGCGCTACTATGAAGCAGCCCAAGGCCATGGTGATAAGTTGGATTACAGGAGTTTTGACAATGACCTTGATGAACGCGCGAACTTTTGGAGAGGGTCTGTGAGGAAGGGATGTCGACCGGCGGGAGCACATCAAAGGAAGGAGAGAACGGACTGAATGCCGCCTGGGTCACGGAGGATGCCACCGACGAAGTCCCAGAAGAACTTGCGGAAGAGAATGCCCCAGAAACTGGCCCAGACTGCATCTAATGTCATTGTCAGATTTGATAGAGGGGACATGGCTAAAGACAACACACGTACAGATGCTTGCAGCGATGGAGATAGGTCGTGCCAAAGTAGTTTCCCCTTTGGAGCGAGAGATAGCTCGTCGAAGGAAGAGCGCTGCTATGATATCTTGCTGGGATGGACAAGAGGCGGGTCCTCATGCGGTGGTAGATCAGCAAGGCATCATGCTAGGGACCGTTCGATCTGAACATCCAAGTGGTGCAGATCAGGGTCGGAGTCTTAGTACGGAGTAGCAACACTTTGCCTCTGTATAGCGAGTCACGTCCACTCCATCGTAATGTCAAGGAAGACGCCCGACCACCTGGCCTCGCAGGATCTCGTCCCCGTGGGCCCCAAGCATGTACAGAAAAAATACCATGGAAAACGCGACGAGAATGGCGTCAAGCCATCCACATCTCGCGCACTCATCCTGCGCAACGGCAAGTATGGCGCTCGCGGAACGGGCGAAATCATCCTCGCCAGACGAATATCCGGAAGGGAGAAGCTCGACCTGTTGGCGGGTACTTCCCTCTCATTGCTCTCACACATCCCACTCACCCATTCTTCAGAGGACCTCGTGTCGCAGAGATCGCGTTCCGCGCTCATGGCCCCCTTCAAGCTGGACAAATGTATTAGAATCGCGGATTCCCAGTACAACGGTATACCACACCACTCCTATCCCGCTCTCTTCACCTCACTCTCTTCAAGCCTACCTCGACGACATTGCCGATCTCAAAGACCCTGACGTCTTCTATGGGAGGATTATAGCCGAGTTAATCACAAGGTCTCCCCGTCATGCGCAAGACAGCCGACAATCTATTCGGGACCCTTCGCACATCGCTTCAGTCGTGTCAACAAGGTACAGGCTTTGATCCATATCACCCGTACATGACATAGCATCTCTCAGGATACACAACGCCTACTTGGTGGCGTCGGGTTGGAAGCTTGTCATCGACATCCTCCGTAACCTGCAGAATTCCGGTCTGAATGACGCAACGGCATACACTCAACTTCAAGATAACGATAGCCTGCGTTCACACTATCTGATTTTGTGTGATATAGTCGGTGTTCTGGTTGACCTTGGCCAGGTACACTTCTCCGTCCTTACTATGACCACACGTATGCCATCCCAGTCCGTACTTGACGCATGTCCCTTAATACCCACTTAGCTCACTACTCCCGGTATTTCAAAGAGGTCGAGAACGTGCCGCCAGGAGAACCTTCCGTCGCCTTCGATTGGGCCAGCCTCAAGGACGCATGCAAATCGTTCTTGGATTCCATTATAATTGAGTTATGTTTTCCCAGAGCTCCTTATCCGAAGCGGATCCTATATCACATCCTGCACGACGCCGTCGATGAATCTCCTAGGGAAGCCAAAAGGTTTCCGCAGTCGATGTGGGATGCTGTCGGCGATCTTTCTGTAGGCCTTCATAGGTCTCTCGTCGATCGTGCACAAAGAATGAGTTAGCCTCTATGTAGATTTCATTAGAACTACAAGAACTCCTGGAAAGCCCGCTCCTAGGTCCTCAAGGCGAGAAGCTCAAGACCCTTCCACGTCAAATGCCAGAGCAATATGACAGGTGGCTTGATGCTCAAGTTTACTCAAATCGAGCATCTGAATTATATACCGATTTCAAGGATCTTATCAACCCCTTACAAAGAACCAAGGACCCCTCCGTGCTTAATGATATGTGGAAGTTCATCAATCTCGTATGTTTCCGATTTGCCCAAAGTCCGTGTCCTAAACCCTCCGCAGAACTACAAAACAACCTCCGGGTTGACTATTGATTCACTTTGGCAGTTAGACGAAGCGCTTCATCGTACTCCTCAGTGGGGTTCCTTCTACATGCCCAACATTCGCATCTGTGACTCGGCCTCTGACGACGGTCAATCAATGCCTCGTCTAAAAGGTCCCGGGCAAAAGAGAGCTGGAAATATGAAACCAAAAAAGCTTCTTGCGATCATGGACGGGCGCGTGGTTGATGACGACAGTGACGGTTCCATGCCCGAGCTCCAGTCTGTATCAGACAGCTCTGATATGGACGAGGAGGAGGAAGAAAGCGACGGCGAAGATGATGAGACTATCTATGATTCGGAAGACGAGGAACACCACCGGACCATGTTGAGGGAGGCAATGGACGCCGCGATGGCGATACCCGAGTTCTTTGATCCCAAGTCAACCGTTCCTGAGTTTGATGTATTAGCAGAGGAAAGAAAGGGGAACCCCTTTTTGAAGCTCCTTGGATCACTGAGAGGTGAGACGATTGAACTGTACGTCCCAGGACCACAACCAATTATGCCTCATGTAGGACGCATGTTTTCCTCGGATCCGAAGCTTAGCTCGACCACAAGGACGGAGCCACGACAAGACGCTTTCGGGCGGAAGGGTGAGGCTGTTGCCAAAACTCTGGCAAAGCAGGTTCCCACTCCTGCGCCACGTACTAAGGCACCTGATGTTTCTGGCAGCAGAAGTTCCTCTACACAGCCCGCGCCGAGCAATAAACACCGTGGTGTGTAGAAAACGTTGTAGTGAAGTTGGACCACCTTAACATGCGCCCTTAGCTTCCGCTTCCGAGGGACCAAAAGACTATCGTGCAACTTTTGAGGATGCTCCCTCTGTGGCAAGCAAGAAGAAGAAACCCAAGAAAAGGAAGAAGAGCAAAATGACTAATGACTTGTCTACAGTCCACGAGGACCCCGTGCCCACTACTCCGATCCCAACAAAGAGTCACGATTCGAGCACGCCTGCCGAAACCCCTGCTAAAGCGCCTTCAAGCGCACAGCGTGTTTCTACTGCCTCGCTGAACTCGGCCGCACATGTGTCAACGTCCTCACTATCTATCGAGCCCACGATCGCGCAGTCCGCTCGTGCTTACCTCCAGGAGCTAGGTGCACCGAGAGAGAAGGTCAAATCCCGTCCCGACGATGCGTCCCTTTTCTCAGACAAAAAGGGATTCCTTTCGAAACTTGGCTCAAAGGACCAAACGAAGAAAGAGGACGTGTATGATCCAACTATCAATAAGAAGTTCTCGTGGTTCTCAAGACTGGGCAAAAAAGCGACCGAATGGATGCACCAACTGATGCGTACAAACGCGGACGAGAAGGTTGGGGGCTTAAAGTGGGATAATTTCGTGAAGGTGAGCCGCATGAAAAGTCTTTCTAGGTCGAATGATCAAACGTTATCTCAGCTTATGCGGGAGATGGGATTCAAATATGACCCCAGCACCGCAGGTTCGTCTGTTCGCTTCGACCCACCAAACCCAGAGGACAGGGTGAGTCTGCTAATTCCCATGTAATGGCTGATAACATAGGGCCTCCCGCAGTCTATTACCATTCATAAGCGTGCGCTTTCCTTGGTATTTCTGGTAACCTCATCTCGACGCTTGTGAAAATCCACAGCACACCCTGATTCGACAATACAGCCATACAGACTGAGGGATATCGGAAAGAAATTAAAGGACTACTATGGGTGGTCGGAGGAGGATTTCTTGAAGCGGACTAGCACTGCTTGAGTGCGCGCAGTCTATACCCCCATTCACCAATCTGTCCTGTATGATGACACCCTTGCCTCGGAGAAGAATATGGTACGCCGAGGCATATGTTACTGGAAAAGACTCCCAAACACTGTTGGTATCCGGTGCAATGCGAAGTCACGTAAGTAAAGAGGTAACTCTCGACCCCTCTAGTCGTGCGCACTTGAAAGATACCGTTACACGGATTCGACGAGTGAGAGGCGTGAGGGACTCTGGATTGATCTGCTTCGACTCACGTTGACCGGAACTGATCGCTTCCATCAAGGTACGCTCCCACTCTTGTGCAACAACCCGAGATAACTCTAGACCGCGTTGTCTTAAGGAGGCACCACCATCTCGTAGAGAAAACCACAATACTCGAACCGAATCTTCGCAGACGAGGATGATCTGGGCTGTGTCACTACTATGGCGCCCGTTACGCTCGCGACGAAATCGTTGTTTAGCGCATCAAGCGTGCGCATGCGAGCAAGGAAGCGTTCAGGTGTCATGACATCACCACCACGCATGGTCAGCGTAACATTGAGGTGCATCAGAATCCTGTGCTACCTTGAAGCAGAGGGACGGGTTCGGGGGATTACGACGTCGCTCCAGCTCAATTACCAAACTGGAATTTCTGATTAGAGGTGATCAATCGAGCGGAAAGTTATCGTCACCAGTGGGTAGCCAGATGGTCTTCCTGATTATTCGCTAGATCCATGGCCCAATAAGCCCAGCTCTGCAATTCGAACCTCCAGTTATTGACCCATTTAGAGAGCGCTGCGTGGAGTGCATACGCCGTTGGTCTTTAGTGATACATTCCCGGAGTGTGGAGTTACACCTCTGTTTGTGGGTCCTCCTCGCAGCCCCTTGGCATTCCTTGGAGCAATAATGCACCAAGCTTGGGACACAGAGAGTAAGCAGATGAGTCTGGAGGTTTCAGACGAGACTGACCGACAGCGACCACAAGTCTTGACCTTGTCTCGTCTAGCGTAAGTGTTGCAATATATCTTTGGGATCAAGACCTTCCACCTTCAAAGGACTGGGACTACTGATCGTGGGAAGTACTTATGTACGAAACAAGATAGCGCGGCTCTCTTTGGATCGAGGCTCGTCGTTGAGTACGATGGTGGCGAGGCCTCCCCCGGCGCGTCCGCACGGCGCAATACATCCCTCATTCAACGCCAACTCAAACATGGACTGGGCCGAGGACGATGTCTGGGACAGCGCATCAGACTCGGAATCTCCACGTCACTCTACGATCGCGCACTCTTGGCGTTATACGTCGAATACCCAACCAAAGCGACAGCCCTCGTTTGCGACGGCACCCAGGCCTGTTCCAAAGGCACCTGAAAACACTTCATCGTCCACCCTTGCTCAATCTTACACTCATCTCAACCCCCCGAGCCCAAGTTCGTACCCTCCCATGTCCGAGTCTGGTCAGTCCGCTTCATCCAAAGGCGGATGGACCATGGTTAGAAAATCGAGCGTTTCACGGAGCAGCGCGGATGGGTTAGCTTCCAAGCCCTCCGATGGCCACAGAGATGCCGACGTCGATGGCGACATGGTCGTGGGTGACTTTGAGCCAGAAATTGTTGAATCTGGAACTACAAACAAAATGAGGCAAGAGCGACGCTCACTCAAATCTGACGCTGAAAAGATAATGAACGGTATAGATGATGTCTGCCCTTCCCATGCTCCTCTGAGTAAACGAATAGATCCATTTTGCAAGCTCCCTCAACTATCTTCACCCCAGTTCCTTTTCAGTTCTGGCGATGATTACCATGCCGGGAAACATTCCCGAGAATCGTCCATTCGTAGTAATCGACGCTTGAAATTTATCGATTGCTTGAGCAAGGAAGACTTGAACATATGTGCGTGGCCAGTACCAGCATTCTGCCACCGTCCGACCTTGCTTGTCTAGCGGACCTTCGAAAACTTGCATGGTCTGGGACACCGAGTGACCTTAGACCAATTGTTTGGCCGATACTTCTCGTATGTCTCACTAGCCTTCTGAGCATCAGCCAATTGAGATTTCCCACAAGGGGTATATACCTCTTCCTTCAAACCTGCGTGCATCCACGCTCGCTCGTAAGCGAGGAGAGTACCTCTCATTGGTTGAGCTCGCCTTCGCTCGAGACCGCCAAGGCATTGATCAGCAAATTTGGCACCAAATCGAGATAGACGTTCCTCGGACGCGACCTGGCGTACGTCTTTGGATGCAGGCATCCACGCAGCGCGTACGCGGTTTTCGCCTGTTTTCCAGGCTTTTTCTGATGTCCTCGCAAGTAGAGTCTCGAGCGGATACTCTACGTTTGGGCCATACGCCATCCGGCAAGTGGATATGTTCAAGGGATAAACGACCTCGTAACCCCCTTTTTTCAAGTTTTTCTTTCGGCATACATTGGTGTGTCCGCTCTTCTTCGCCCTTCTTTTGACTCACCTGTGCCAAAAAGAATCGGATCCAGAGCAGTTTGATACCACTCTCTTCCCACAGAATATCCTAAATGCCGTCGAAGCTGATTCATTTTGGTGTCTCTCCCGACTTTTGGACGGCATACAAGACAATTATATATCTGCGCAACCAGGTATCCACCGTAGCGTTAAACGCATGTCGGAGCTTGTGGCTCGTATCGATGGTTCGTTCAACCTCCTCAGATACCCATGTATTCACAAGTTCAACCAACAACAGCTCCACTACACACGCACCTCAAGTCACAAAACGTGGAGTTTATGCAGTTTGCATTCCGTTGGATGAATTGTCTTCTCATGCGAGAAATAAGTGTGCAGAATACGATTCGCATGTGGGATACATACTTGGTCAGTATACGAGCTTCCCCCCTGTATGGGCTTGTCGACCAATGATTTCTTCTAGGCGGAGGGAGCTGACGCGTTCTCCCAATTCCACCTCTACGTTTGTTCTGCTTTTCTTGTCAAGTGGAGCGCAAAACTCCGACAAATGGACTTTCAGGCAAGTCCAAAGTATCGTACACCAGGAGTCCGTTAGCACCGGATAACGGTCGCACAGGGTATAATCATGTTTCTGCAGTCCCCTCCAACTCAAGACTGGAGAGATCACGAAATCGAGCTACTTCTTAGCGAGGCTTTCGTTCTTAACTCAATATGGCACAACGCGCAAAGTCATTTCAACGCCAAATAGGTACTAACCCTAGGAGCTTCGGGTAGGTGGTAAAGGTTCAAACGTTAATGGGTCAGATGAATAGCAAGGCAGGATGTAGCAACTTGTAGTGCTATGCGAAATAATAGACAAGTCCAGGCAGAGCAAAACGAAAATTACTCTGCTTCCTGGACGGCGGAGATTTCTTGCTCCAGGGCTAGTTTAAAATCCCTGGCTTGCTCTTCAGTTTTAACTCGAACGTTGAAGGGTATTGGCGTGCTGTTTTCATACCCGACGAATGAGACTGTATTCTTTGACAATGTAGATTTCAGACTCCCAGATATCCGGAAATTCTGTCGCGATGACGATAAGAAAGAGAGGTAACGAAGAACATCGCATACTAACCATAAGGATTCTGCCTGTATTACTATTTCGCATCAAAACGCGTCGAACATTGGTTTCCTTGTGTTTTTTCAATCGAAGCATCCCTGTGAGCAAAAGTCAATACATCATGGATAATCTCCGCGAAGGTAGGGCGGACGAACCGATTCCAAGATCTTTCCACTCATTTTTATCTTCCGATTTGAATAGTCGAAAGATCTTGCACCTTATGACGTGCGTCGTCTCCTCATCCTCTTCACCCTCGCCTTCCTCGTCGTGGGTATGCGAAGGTAACAGCTTTGCCGCTTCTTCCTCCCCACCTTCCGCCTCTGCTTGCGGAGTCGACTCTGACGACCTGTCAGTCATAGGCGGAGAGAACAAACTTTCGATGGGTTTCGACGATGTCATCCCAGGGTTAAATCCAGAACTTGACGGTCTCGTTGTCGTGGCATCCCCAGCGCTGGATAGCGAACCGCCAAATCCGAAGCCTACAGGATTCCCGATACTTCCACCTGGTTTTCCGAAACTGAACGCGCTAGTTTTAGGCTGTGAGGCATTGCCAAAGAGACTGGCGGGTTTTTCAGCGGGCTCGAAGATGCCTGCCAATGTAGAGGAAGATGGATTGAACGGCGATGGCTTGTTAGAATCGGCCGTACTACTGTTGCCAAACGTCGAGCCACCGAATACTGACACTGGTCTAGAAGCTGCATCGGGGGTGCCGAATATGCTCGCAGGTTTAGTGGTAGCAAAGACATTCACCACGCTGCTAGAACCAAGGCTAGGCACAGTCAGAGCCGGCCGTGGAGGTGAACTAGCGGATGAGCCCTCAGTTTCGTGGCTTGAGGACACGGGCACCGTTTTGGATGTGGTATCCTCGACACCTGAAGATACATTGAACGAGAATCCAGCAGCAGACGGTAGGTTCGACGTCGCAATGGATGTGCTTGGAGCAGCAAATGTGAACGCAGATTTTGAAGGCTGGGGGGGAGTGGCGGATGAGAGTTTGGCGGGTTCGATCGGCTTGGGGATAAGGCCGAAGGGTAATTGCGCAGGCGCAGAACTCGAAGGGGGTACAAATGGTGGAAACGTGAAACCAACAGTGTTTGGCCCACCTTCATTGATGGAGGGAAACTTGGAAGATGCTTCGGGAGTGGGTTTTGGCACGGAAAGCAATTGGGCGGTTTTCTCTGGCGGTGGTTTCGTACCAAAGATGGAGGCAGGGTTAACCGCAGCGAGAACACGGGTTGTGGACGGCTGCGAGGAGCGGTCGAACTCGGACTTGATGGTAGTCCGCAGGTTCCTGTAGGACTCCACAAGATTGGCAGCGTCAAAGAAGGGGTCCTTCTCGACTGCGGTTGATATTGCGGAAAGAAAAGAGACATTGAGACCCCGGAGAGACTTGAAATACTTGAGTACAACAACGTCCGTCTCTTCCACAGGGGGAGGCGTTACAGGTTTTGAAAGGGATGCAGCCGGATCCGATGGGGCCGGTTTGGGTACACCAATGAATGGTGATGCAGAGAAGGGAGTTGACTGTACAGGCTTTGCTCCAGTGTCGAATGCAAAGGGCGAGGAAGCAGGTACATCTGGTAGCTGAGTAGTGAAGGTGAACGGACTAGACACGGAAGCTCCCGCCCCGAAACCGACGAACCCCCCAAACTTGGGTTGAGGAGTAGCCTCCTAGTTGGGATATGAGGAGCTGTGGACACAGAAAACGCGTCTCACTCACATCTTTCTCTACATCAGGAGTAGGAACTAGTGGTAATCCATTGAGAGATGGTGGCCTCGAAGCAGCCATTGCGCGCCTGGGTAGAGTGCGTATCCTAAGACACGGTTAGCTACGCGGTACGTATACGGATGGTGTCAGAGTGGCATACTGTCTTTTGGCTAGAGTGGCCTCGTCCGCCGCTTGAAAGCCCTGAGGGTCTTGGATTTCCTTGTATGCGTGAGCATTGAGGGGGAGGACGGGGACGAGCGGTGCACTGACCTCAATGTCGTCGTCGTCGTCGTCGTCATGGCCGTCCTTTGTGAGCTGTCTCTCAGCGCCGCGCTTCATGGTGAGGACGTCAAACAAGTCGCACTGCTGGGACAAGGGAAAGGTGACATATTACGTCAGCGGCATCCTCGGGGTCTACGTCGCGGCGGGTGACCAGGGTCCGTCTCGCTGTAGCTTTTCCGTTGCCTGCAGTTCTTGGCCTCCTCGAGCTCGTCGTTCTTGCTCGTCCTCGACGCCAATGTCGACGACGACCGCAGCGACTCTGGATTCTCGCTCATCGTCTCCAGAGACGCCTGAAACATCCGATGTCCCTTGCAACGTAACCATTCATGGTGAACTCCCATCTTGGTATAGGCCGTTACCCATCGTCAAAGACACGTCCGCCATCACAGTCTGGGACGGTGACCCCCAGAAGCAGGACGACGAGCGCATGCTTCAGCTCGACGATATCATCCAGGAACACGCTTATGACGAGTATGCTCATCCGTGTGTTCCCATTCCTCCAGCTCATATCATCCGTCCCCCCTGCAGCCCTGCGTGCTCTGGCGTGGAAAACTCGCTCCCGAACATGAGCAAATCCGCAGACGCCACTCATCCAGAGCTCGGCTGCTTAGAGCCAGATCTTCGCATGTCACTCCGGCGGTCCATTCACGAGTCTGGTCTCTCTATTCCCCCTCTCTCCCAGATGCATGCCACCGTGATCGTGCCTCCTCCAGCTGTGCGGACGTGCAAACGGGACCTGGCATCTATTCCTCGTAGGGTTGTTTATCTCCCGAGAGAGTCGTGTTACAAGTATGTTGTTCTTCCTATCTCATTTCTCCGTCTTATCGCCCATCAGTCTTGCCATATTAACACCCAACATTCCCGAGAGCGGCACGAAGTCGCGCGTCGAGACCCAGGTGCGCGTTGCTGTCGACCTCGCACATGCAAGCACCTCTGCCGGGGAGCAGAACCAATATGATAGAGTTGGTTCTTGGAAATGGCTCAAACTTCCACCTGGGACTTCCACCAAGAAGCGTACCCGCAGAGAAGGGAAGATAGGTGAATAGTTTCATCAGTAACTCTTACCTCGGCTGACACACAGCAAGACCCCGCACCTTTGGACATCCTTCATCTCACCGCGAGCGTAACGTGCGCTTCAGCACCACATAACCCTGTTGTCAGCTGTGGAAGTTGCAGAAACAGAGAGGTATGACTCCAGGTCACACATTTGCATTCCTGAATCGTCTTTTTGTCCAGGCAAAGCGTGTAGCTCGCAAACTTGCAGCTCGTGTACGGCCAGCCCGTTCGGATTCAGATACTCCCGAAGATGGCTGTGAGCGCCCGAGAAACATCAAAGAAGACACGACAAGCATCATTCAGTTCAATTGTCCCGACGTGCTTGATTTCTCTGCGGGGTCTGCTGTGCTCCCCATCCGAATCACTTGCTACTGTAGGCATCACCGAGAGAAGGTCGGGTTCAATATTCACTTTACGATGATGGACCACAACGGCCGCCCGGTTGGCACGGGTATGACCCCACCAATTATGATCACTGATGATCACAAATCAGCGGTCAAGTCGGGTGTCGTTCCGTCCTCTCCTGCCGTGGACGCGCAAGTTGACTGGTCCTGCTTGGCCCCCGCTCCGCCGCCCACGGGAAGCAGCCCCCCCTTGAAACATCCATCTCGAACTGGTAGAGGTCAGCCAAAGGCACGTTCTAAGCCTTACGACGTGGCCAGTCGCAACAACCAGGCCAAGTTTTCCAGGGAGGCTAGCGTTGCGAGCCTGAGTTCTATCAATTCCCCTGCTATACGCTCCTCCACGGGGCCAAATACCCGACCACCAACCCCATCACAGCCCCCGCAGTCCTCGAGTCCTGTACCGGTTCCTCAGCCACCAGTATCATTCGTGCCAGACGCAGATTCTCCATCCGCATTCAACTCGAGCGAATCTATTTCTACCCCTCTCCCCGATAGTGTTTCCGGTCCTGCAATTTTCGGTGCTCCGAATGGCATCTCCGCCATCGCTACATCCCAATTTCCTTCATCCTCTGACGTGTTTTCTCCTAATACTTCTCCAGTGGTCCGAGCTCCGCAACTCCTTACTTCCCTCGTTCCTCCCTTTCTTTTCTTTAGCCCAAACTCTCCGACACCTATCACCTCTCTTCCCTTGCCGAAGATCCACCGGCTTATCCCTTCGTCTGGCCCAACTCACGGTGGCATAGAGGTTACCGTTCTTGGTGAAAACTTTCATCCAGCAATTCAGTTTAACTGCGTATTCGGTGATGTCGTTGCCAGTTCGACCCAGAGATGGAGTGATAACACATTACTTTGCGTCTTGCCTCCCCGGTCTATTCCTGGGGTGGTTGCGGTGTGGTTCAAAGGCTTTGACGAAACCAGGAACACAACACTTCCGTCTCTTTTCACTTACACAGACGAATCTGATCGCACTTTGTAAGTGAGCTAAGAGGTCTTCTCGAAATATTTTTGTAATTTTTATCCTAGAATGGAGCTTGCTCTCCAGGTCGTTGGTCTCAAGATGACCGGGAAAATTGAAGACGCAAAGAACATTGCCTTGCGCATAGTTGGGTCTACGGGTACTGACGACCCCTCTTCCGGATCCAACTCTACTGCCGATGATATGATGCAACTTAGCTTGCCGTCCTCCCATGACATCCAGCCTCTCCTATTCTTACGCTTCGGAGAGAGAGATGACTATGAGTCTGCTGTTATGAAGTTCCTATCACTCGTTGATGTCTCTGTTGGGAAGCATTCTGGCATGCCCCTCGCAGGTGCGGTGTCTCACACTACATCGAGCGGGCAAACCCTACTCCACCTCGCGGTATTCATGAAATTCGTCGCTCTGAGCGAGTTCCTCATCGCGCACGGCATTGATTTAGATGCTCGTGACCATAATGGATATACAGCTCTACATTTTGCAGTTTTGGTCCAGTCAAGGGACTGCGCTCGACTACTCGTAAATGCTGGTGCGGACCTGGAGATTGTTAACGCTCTTGGGAAGACACCTCGAGACATGGCGCTACATGATTTCTTTGAGGGAGTCGCTGACTATGCGACTTCGGAAGACGAACTGTTCCTGGCCAATCTAGAGGGTATGGAGGACGGCGAATCTCACTTGGGGGACATAGAAAGTGATGAAGACGCGACGACGGCCGCAATCAAACGGAGACACACCACTCGTGGTATTCGCCGCCGCCTCCACCGACTTCATGATAGTCACGAACAAATCGAGAAGGAAAGCTCTCAGGTATCGCACATTCCGCAAACCCCTGACAAAAGCGAGGATAAGACGTCGCGGAAACTCGATCGTACTTGTGACGAGAAGCAGGCGGCTTCGTTTGTCGCTATGATCCAACGGACGCTCGCACAAATTCCGGCTCCTCAAGGTATCATACCTGCCATACCGCAGCTGCCGCTTCCTCAATTACCCGATATGCCCGCCGTTCCTTGGGCCGCGCTGCCACAGATACCAATGGTGTTCCCTGTGTTTGTACCATTGTCTGGTTGGCCATCGTTCCTGAGCGATAAGCGGGATGGCGGCGTGCGTGACGAGGATTTGAGTAGGAAAGGGAATGAATCGCGGTCCACTGGGTACACTGCTGCCCAAGAGCCACGGGCAACATGGGAGAAATGGATAGCTGTGGCTATTGCAGCTGCAACTCTCCGTCCTCCGCCAGCGGACGAAGCTCCTCCGATGTATACCCCGAGAGAGACCGAGGAGAGGGCCACGCAACAGCCTATGGCGAACACAATGGAGCCCCAAGAACCCAACCTCGAGTCTACTGCTCACCGAACACTGAACGTGTTGGAACGCCCAACTAGACGTGTGGGCTACGAGGTTACTTCGGCGCCGGCACCGGAAGCTGATGCATACGGATATGTACCCGTGAAAGCGCGCGCTCATACTGCAAAGAAACGTGAGCAGGGTGGTGGCTTTCTCTCCTCTTTTACTGACACTTTATGTAGATGACCGGATGCTCGTGCTGTTTTGGATTCCTATTCTCGTCTGTGAGTCGGTTTTGCGTGCATCCGCGGCGATGTTCTAACTGATGTCCCTCAAGTGTCCCTCCTTTGGACGTTCCATAATGGTATCCGCTTCGTTGTTCATGCGCTCAAGACTAGTCTCTCCATGAAGGTAGGCGTGCGTGCATAAGTGCGCTGTGCAGAGTCTCTTGATCTGTGCGGGAACGAAGCGCGTCCAAGACGAGGTGTCACTCCAGATATACCTTTCTCCGAACCCGTTGTAATGGAGGTTATTCTTATTGTTACGCTGGATTTGACCGAATGGCTGTTGTACTTCGTACTCGATATATATTCTCCGTGTAATATATCAGTCCACTGTATGGGGTAGATTCCCAAAGACGCGACCAGCACTTCGGATGCCATGTCAACGCCCTCTGTGCAACTTGAACGATGCTTGGACGCCCTTGCCTGCCTTGATATCCTCGAGAACTTTCGCATCGATCTCCCTTGCGATCCTGGCTACTTCTACCACCCTGTCCACCATGTCTTTCGGAACACAGACGACACCATCTTCGTCTGCGACAATCCAGTCACCAGGTTCGACTGTGACTGCGGGAAACGCATCTGGACCGCTTATGTTGTCCTGCGGCTGGATGACGAGAGGAACATCGACGGCTGACGGGCGGACAAAGGCCGACTGCCCGAGAGTCGACTGTCCGCGTGCAAAGACTGGAAAGCCTGCGACGCGATGTTCGGTCAAGTCTCTACACCGGCCAGACATGACGACGCCGGCGACGTCTCTGGCCTGTGCGCCTGCGGTCATGAGACCTCCCCAGACGGCATTCTTTGTGTCTGATTCAGCGTCGACGTCAAAAGTGCTCAGGGAACGGGCAAAGGAGAAACCGAACGTGGAGGGGCGTCGATAACGATGATAGATTTGGGTGGTGCGGTATCCACAAAGTGGGCAGAGAGCGTTGGGGCTGTCGGGTCCGAGATGAGGACCATCTGTACGGTGTAGGCAGGGCCAGATATGCGAACATGAGCGCTCGGGGAGATGATGTGTATGTCTGGGATGTGACCGCCGTGGGGTACACCGAGTTTGATGAGTGCGTCGGCGATCTCGCAGGTGGACATGGTTGACAGAGGCCAAGATTTTCTACCACTTACTGCTTGCCACGACTCGGAGACATGGCCAACCACATCCAGCTCTCCTCCTCGCCGTCCCCACCCCCCTCGAGGAGCGTGCGCAAGTTCGTTAACAAGGCGGTAAAGGCTATCATGAAGTCCCATAGACTCTCCCTGCCGCATTATAATCTTCCCATCCGTCTACGACCGGTTCGTCCGTGCCGATGCTCACTCTGCTGGGTCATACTCAATCCTCATTGCAGTGGTTCCTCTTCTTCACCGTCACCGTCATGTTTCTGCTTGCTTTCCTTGGATTCACCAACGTCTCCCACTCCCTACCGCTCAACGACAAGTTTCTCCACCTCACCTGCTTCTGCATCGCCACGGCCGTATTCTACTTCATCTTTGACGTAGACGAGTGCGCTTTCCCCCATATTTCCCTCAGAGACATCCCGCCTCAATACCTCTTCCTCTAGGGATGCTAGACGGGTCTGGTTTTGGCGCCATGCCAACCTTATATTCACGGCGGTCGTGTGCTTCTTCTTTGGTGGATTCGTCAGTGAAGTCGTACAGTCCATGTTGCCCGTACGTCCATGGATCGCTCCATGATCGCTCCCACTCACCTAGACCACCAGTATAAACATTTCGACTTTGGTGACGTAGTGGTATGCGCTTGTCGTCAGCCTCGCGGCCGTGCCCGCTTACAACCTTTCTTCCATAGGCCAATGTCATCGGCTCAACGATAGGCCTTTATACCGCATATCACACGGAGAAACACTACCGTTCCAGAAGAGAAGTAAGAATTGGCTTCGTTCTGCTTCTCCCCGCCCTATTCAGCCTACTCCAGATCGCCCGTTTATACAGACCTCTAAACACCGACGATACTTTAGATCCCGAGGATTTCTCGGACGGCGAGGCTGGTCCATCAGAAACACAGCTCCTTCCTCTCTTTAACCACCGGCCTACTGGCTCTTCTGCAAAGTCTTCGGTGGCGTCCAAAGCACATACGGCCAAAGTTGATCGCCTCGCGGATGTCTGGGACGAGCGCGAAGAGCTTTTTGGCATTGGAGACGACAGCGATTCCGAAGATGGTCCGACTGCCAGACCACCAAGCTCTGCGAACAAGCCTTCACACCCTGGTCCTGTACCA
This sequence comes from Tylopilus aff. balloui, assembly GCA_038089055.1. Classification (NCBI taxonomy): domain Eukaryota; kingdom Fungi; phylum Basidiomycota; class Agaricomycetes; order Boletales; family Boletaceae; genus Tylopilus; species Tylopilus aff. balloui. Next base: position 292,936 of record JBBPKC010000001.1, on the reverse strand, counting down.
ACGATCACCGTCACACAATTTTAGAGGGGAAGAGTATCTATTGCATCATGTATACCAGCGCCAATTAGTCACCTGCGAAATAATGCTCATCTACTTAGTTTATACTCCGTTTACAGAGGCTGTCCATGATGCGGGAAATCGAGTGCACGCGCGAAGCTCAGCATCGAGATCGCAGAGTTCTCCGTGCAGTTGTCGGATCTCATCGCGACGTCTGTCGACCAGATTTTGCATGCCCTTGCATGCTGTCGAAGCGACGATGGTCACCTTGTCATCGAGTGTCCGCTGAATAGTGCTCTGTGGACAAGCAGTGTCAGCAATCGGCCATGACCAATACGACGTGCAGACGCATACCTGAAGATCGCGTGTGAGGCCATCCCCGATCCTTTCCGAATCTTGCGCCCATCTACCTTTCGCTCGTTCCCATTTGCCCACCGCCCAACGGATGCTGCTCACTGCGAGCAGAGTGCCAGAGCCTATCGCCGTCCCCATCTCTGTGCCCGCTCCTAAACTCAGAATATGCCCGCCAAATGCTAACCACCACCCTAAACCTGCACCGCTTAGCACTCCACCCAACGCACCAGCGACGGCACTCTGTGCTTCCCGGTGCAACTTTGTGGTGGTGTGTCTGATCAACTGACACCGGCGGTGGTATATCGGCTGGGTGAGACTGTCTGGCGTGAGTGTATGTGCGGGTGAATGTGCCAGTTGCTGAAGTTGGTTTTCGAGGACAGCCGAACGAAGAGGCGCAGCGGAGAGAAGACCGAATGCGGAGCTGGTCAAATCTCTTTGGGTGGATTCCAAGCGCCCGGTCTGTAGAATGAGCTGGTCTCGGCAGCGGACTTGAGTTCCGGCCCATTAGTTCACCAAAGCATTCCTTACCTGCTTTTCGAGGCCTTTACACCACTGCCTCCGAACGGCAGCAGAGATGAGTGCCCCTATCTCGTCAACTCGCCAGACCATCCTCCAGAACGAGAGAGATGCCAAGAGTGTGTTCATCTCCTTCATACTTAGAGACAACGCCTTTTCGACTCTGTTATCCCCTCCCAGCTCGCCGAGCACGTCACGCCTTGTATTTTCCTGGATCCTCTGTACGCCGGACAACAACTCGTCGACCTTACTGGCCATGCCATCCATATCTTTCTTGATGGCTTCAACTGACCGAAAGCCTGCGAAAAGAGAACCACGGACTTGTGACAGCGCCGTTTCTTGCCGAAGATCCAACAAAGGTGTCTCCGAGGGGACCTTCGGAGTGAGGACCCGGTTGATTGCTACCGCGATGGTAGATATCTGAGAACCGAGAGTATCTCTTTGGTATATGTCGATCGTGGGCGGTGATGTTGGGTTGGCTTGCAAGGCGGTGACCGCGCCCAGTGCTTGTCTAGGGTTGACGAACAGAATTTGTCCGGGCTGACAGCTCATGTCGGATAGAGTTCGAGAAACGAACTGACGGCGTGCGTCGGAATTAGAAGCCGAGGTAAGTACGAGGATGGTGTTTGGCTTGTTGAGCAGGTGCTTGGTCCGGTTAGCGAGGTCAGAGAAAGAGGTGACGACGGGATCACAGAGTAACAAAAGGACGTCGCTACGGAGCAATAGGTCATCCGTCTCGTTTTTGATTCCAGACAAGGAGACAAGGTCGGGAAGCTCGATGAGTCGAATAGCGTGTGGGAATCGCTGAAGCCAATCCGATGGACTATAGATCTCTCCAGCGCACGCCCTGAGTTTACCATACCTACATTGGACCAATACGACACTGGCCGAGTGCTAGAGGACAACGGTGCTTACTGGATGGTTACACATCTAGGAGCGTTCTTCCACCGGTTGCGCAGAATATCACTATAAGTAGGGTCGGAAGTGAACGGGTCTTCCAAAAGTGCCGTGACCAAGTCATATGAAGAAGCCCACTTGTCGAAACCAGCGACTATGCATCAGAGCGAGATCGACGGCCTGGATGAATGGATGTACAGCACAACCGCGGAACCGCTTACCAGCGATGGTGGCCTTTTGGTCTGAGCCGGAGGTCAGCTCGGTGATGGATTTTTCGAGTACGCTGCTCCAGAAGAGGGATGAGTGCGGTCCGACCGCGCTGTCAGACGTGGATAGGGTTCGTGGCAAAAGAGATGCGGTTTTCTGCAACAGTGCATATACGCGTGACGTTGTCGTTCCATAGCCCCGTCTGAGAGTGCTAGTTACACTAACAACGAGGACGCGACATGTTTGCATGCTTTCATTTCTCCTCATAAAATAAACTGGTCGTACTTCTACCTGATGATCACGTGATCATAGCTTTCGCTTCTTGCTCACCGGTTTCGCTTGTCTCCCTTTCTTTGCACTGCTCGCCTCCGCTTGTGCTTCCAGGATCGCCCCCTTGCTCAAGCAAAAGTCGATGTGAGCATTGAACCCCTGGTTATCAGTCTTTAGTTGTTTGCTGCAGATAGGGCAGGTGTGACGTTCGGCTAGCGTCGTCGTCCGCTCTTGATCAGTAATACTCGGTCCTGACGCCTCGAATGTATCTTCGGAGCTCGTCCCCACGGGGGGCTGGGCACAGATACCTGAGCGCGGTTTGGAATACGATTTCGATAGTATGTCGTCACGACCTTCCAAAATGTGGTCTTCATGTTCCAGGTGATGCGATTCAGGTTCCTCTTCTTCGTAGAATCCTGGCATTGAATCATCCTCCCCTTCAGGCTCTGATTGTTCCCCCACATCTATTTCCAATGTTTCCCTCTTCCGTGACGGGCTCGCGATCTCAAAAAACTAGATAGGTAGTTCGAGAGTGACTTTGCTCGTCAATTTCCTCCTACTTACACGCTTGATCCCATCTGCAGGCTCCGCAGCACGCAGATCCTTGAGTTTTGTTACTCGCAGCCCAATCAATCGAAGTGTCAGCGGAAATTCAGGAAGTAAAAGTTCTTTGCCGATCTGGCAGGCCATCATTCAGAGGAAGATGTGATTCTTGGGATGATCCTCTCACTGCAAAAAGATCTTCCTTCTTCTGGCCGACCCAACGGTCGAACGATTTCGCCCTGGTAAAGACTCGAACGTAACTCGTCATTTCGAAGCAGATTTCATAGTCTGCAGGAGAATGGCTATTACCTTGAAAGGTGTCAAGTTTATATTTAAGTGTGACTGTCTTTCCTGTCCAACCACCCGAGAGCATGTCTCTTGCAAGCTCCCCAGCAACATCATCAAGTTTAGAAAGGATCATTTGTTTATCGCTTAACGCATAGAATGTTCTGGTACTCAACTTAGCGTCCGGACGACGAATGATGAGCATACCCGTTACCTTTCGGCACCTATACTCTTCCGCTCTTCCCGTCTCCCTGGCTCGACTACATTAGACGCGATCCCGAGGTACGTTCTAAGCAAGGATCGAAATCCAAACTGTTTGTCCATTAAATACAATGCCGCTCTGTGGGTATAAATGTCCCCACAAGTCTGCGTGAAAAGTCATGACAGGTAGTCGGGCACCCACCACCCTAGTTTCTAGACGTACCTTGATACCAACGGCATTGAGAATTATCTCGTGCACTCTGCCCACCCCTGGCACTTTACGTACGGGCAAGTCGTGCATAAATGTTTTGATAGAATCACGGTCGAAGAGAAGGTAAAATTGTCCGTTGGGCTTGTTCTGTGGGGGCCACTGAACAAAGGTCTGCCAACATCATAAAACACCCGCACTTTCTCCGAGAAAATCTGTAAAGTGTCGAATGACTAGTGACTAACACAGTGTATCTATTCACCGACCTTCGCTAGCAGCTGAACGCCCGTGTGTGTTAGCTTTGAGACGGCAGTGCACAGCAGCTTCAGACCTTGTTAGGGGCAATACCAGCGCTCACCGTTAGTTGCGTTTCATTGTAAACAGCCGCCCGCATCTCTTGTACACACGTTTCTGCATCAATCTGGTGGTCTGCGCAGTATTGGGTTATGCTTTGCGGGCGTGAGCCTGTCAATTTTAGGAACCGTTATAGCGCTTACTTCAGGTATCCTTCATCGCCGCTGCCAGCAGACATGTTGGGGTCATACCTTCGAAAGATACTCATACACCGTTCTGACATTTCGGAGTAGCGTTTAACGTTGGCATCAACGATGATGAGATCTGGACAGAGTTTTCGAGCGACAAAATCTATATGAAACATTGGGCGATCAACCAGTCAGAGGTCACACTCTTACTCTCACCTGCCATGCCCGAACGAACGCCGTACTTGCGCGCTTCGTAAGAAGCAGTGGAAAGCACGCCGGCGATGACCTGGAAAGTCGTATGTCTCGTCGTTGTCGTCTAAATGCGTTGGCTAGGGCTTAAACACGTACACCAAACGGTTTTCCTTTGAGAGACGGATCATCAAGAAGCTCCACACTGGCAAAAAATGCATCCATGTCAACATGCACGATGATCTGGCTGAGGTCGCGTCCATTCTCGAGCTCTTCGAGCTGTGAGCAAAGGTTAATAATATGTGCGACTTGCCGTTGCTTCTCGCTTACGACATGGTCGACTTGTCTCTCTACCGCGCCTGGGCTCGTGTGGGAGAGCTGGGAGCGATGCGTTCAGAAATGTCACGCACGAATATCTGCTCCTTTTAACGCTTCATCACGCTGCTTGAGGATCTTGGTGATCTTTTCAGACAGTTCTTTGTCCTTTCTCTTCTCATTCTAGCATAGAGGCGAGGTCACTCATTTTGCCGCGAACGCGCGAGCGAGACGCCTGCCTCATAGAATTTGGAGCCTTTCGAAACCTCTGCAATCATTCGATTGATCTCATCTTGATCTTGGATTAACCTGAGCGGAATCGTATGGTATCAGCCTTTTGAGCATGTTCAGTGCACTGGAGCCCTTGAAACGGACCCAGCCTTTGTGGACGAAGGGCCTGCGAGGCGTTTGAGAAGACTAGCAGACTCTTGAGAAGGCTCTGGAGGCGATGGTTGGACCTCGGGCTTCATGCATACGGTGGTGATGGACAACGTGGCTGTCCTTCGCCGCCAACTCGTGCCAGTGGCGACGTGATGGAGGCGTGGCTGTGTATGCACATGACCGCGTTCGGAGCCGAGCCAACAGATGCATACGCAACCAGATGTTACATACGAACTCGATACCTCAGCAAGACCGTATCCGACTGAACTAATTAGGCGTGTACGTATCGTTCCGAGTCCAACTCGTAGGTATGATCTAAAACGTACATGTCTCCTTTTCAGCTCGCGCGCGAAACGTCGCTCGAGTTGCATCACAAAAGTTGACGACGGCGAGGGAAGTATCCCACTCCTGTCCGTCATACGCAAGCCCACAAGACCGAGTAACGAGGAGCTCCGGTTGAGATGGTTGCATGGGAGCCGAACTCTGCTCCAAGATTCCTAATGAGGTGTACGAAGTCGATACGAATAGTTTCAAGAAGCCGGTGTCGAGTTGCGGTAAAGAATGAGACGTTAGCTTTATCTCTAGACTTCCGTGCTTTGGGAGGGTTGGAACAGGGGAAGATGGTTGTGGGTGATACAGAAGATGAATGTCGACTCCATTTGAATCCATATATGCAAGATATGGCCAGAGATCTCTGTCAGAGTCGTTTCGGAGGACGACCATGTATGAATCTCTCGAGGTGCGCACGAGGTCTGTCCTTCCGTCGATTAAGAGATTTGATCCCATCCGCCTTTGATTCTGATGATTCACGAGGTAAAGCTCCATGTAGAGTTGATCTCGAAAGGGTGTTTCGGGATTCGTGCGATGAAGATGCATATGATAACGCGCGGCTTCATCTAGAATAAGTGCTGAGCGTTGCTTGTCCTTCTTCTCTATTTCCAGTGCCGGGGGGCGAGTTAGTGGCGCAAACTGATTGAGGGTTTGCACCCGCACTGCTCGAGAGTGCACTCCGACGGATATATGGGCCAAAGTAGAGTTTTCCACCTCGACGATTTCGAGCCCCTCTTTGACGGGTACGCCATCAAGCTCATCTGGGTTTGGGCGGCAGAAAAGATGACGGAGTATAGATGAACAGGTTTTCTTCACATGAACTCGAAAAGGAGCACGCGTGTTCCACCGCGTGATGCGTGCCCAAGACCCTCGCCCACCGCGTTTGTTAACACTTTTACGTCTGGCAAGAGACCAAGTCGGGTGTACTTCATACACCCGGAAACTGTCAAGCGACGGATTCAGCGAGCCGCAGTGGTTATGGGAGTGGACGCTGAACTCGGTGCCCTCTACGACGCCGTGAATTGCACCCATGTGTAAGCGTAGGCCTAGGCCGTCCTTGTCCCCTTCTACTGGGACGAAGCTCGTGTCCAGCACGAAAGGGATACCATCGAAGAGAATGCGATCTTTATGTCGGCCCAAACAGACTGGGTGCTGGGGAACATGACCAACCAGGTGGAGGTGCTCTGAGATCTCAAGATATTTCAGCTGGTGGAGGGGTATTGCCTTTTTCATCGCCAGAAATTCCTGCGTGAACCTGCCCCCCTCTTTCCACTCTGTCGCCATCTCGTCTGGATTGCAGGCGGCTAGGAGCGTATGTGTGAGACAGTCCTCTTGGTAGAACCCATGTTGACCATTGAACCTCTTTCCAATCGCGCCCCTCCATAAACCGCTAAACAGGTCTTCCTTCCGAGCCTTTTCGGTCGGAGTGCAGCGAATGCCACGTCGATCGTGTCGTTTCCCAGCAAACTGCAAAGACGAAAAGGAACAATCCAGAATCAGGGTGATATTGTCTCCTTTTACGCTACTGAGTTCGGCGAGCATTGAACACAATGAACGATCAGAGATGCCCGCAACCCGGCCTTCTGGCCCCTTGGTATCGTGGTCGTAAGGACAGAGAACCTGTACGTGGCGTGGTTTACCCTCGCACCAATCTCGAGGCGCGGGCATGCTACTGCCGTGACCGGCAAAATAAATGAGGAGGGCATCTCCACGGGAAATGGCGGGATTGTTGACAAGGTGGGTCATGAAAAGGTCTTCGATGCCACGTTTAGTCGCTTCCCTGTTGACAAGGAAGGCGATGTTGGTTCTGGGTACTTGGAGGTCTTGGAGCAGCCACTGTTTCATCCGGCGTGCGTCGTCTGCACAGGCCTCGAGGTTCCAAATACGACCAGACTTGTAGTTGTCGATTCCAATGAGGAGCGCAAAGAGTCGAGAAGCCATCTGCACCTGGATTGGTGACGCGTCACCGAGGATAATAAGATACTCGCCTGCCAAAGCGGATAGGAGGACGAGAGGTGATCTGACTTTGAGCTGACCCACTAGAGCTCGGAGCCTTCTTATATGTGTGTACATAGCCATGGTGATGCACAGAAAAGGGGACATGCGTGGGGCATCCATGCGACAGTGGCGGAGATGCAAGGAGTACCATCATCTGCAGACGTGGTGCAGCAGAAGACGTGAGCTGGTATTACGATGTGAGAGGGTCATGGTGGGGACGATCAAGGTAAGAGTCCCGGTGATTTATACCCACACGAGGCGTCGGATCCGTGAGAGTCCTCGCCATGAGCTCGTACGTCTGCCAGCAGTGCAAAGAGCCCCTGCAGGTAGGCACTTTAGCCCTTTCAAGACGCCGACGTCCACTCAGGGCAACGTCAGCTCGACGCCTCGCTCGTCGACCTTTCGCCCTCCCAGTATGACATGCTGGCTGCGTCCCTCCCACCAGCACCCTCGTCGCGTGTGAGGCATACGACAGAGTCCGAACAGCTCGACCACCTTCCTTCGCCTCCCGCATCCAAAGCCGCGTGGCAGCATGCAAAGCGTGCAGATACTACCAGAGCTTCTCCGCCCCTTTCTCCGCGTGCGCAAGGGAAGCAGCCCAGACGCAACTACCCTCCCCCAAACGAGTCCTTTGTGCTCCTGCAAGACAGCGTCATACGCAACATACCATCCCCATTGCCCCCTAATACTGCTTCCAGACCTACCTCCTCTCCTTCCAACAATGCTCTATCAAAGGGTCCGCTGCCGCCACCACCATCGGTACCGTCACAAACCGAACCCGAACAGCCAAACCCGACACCTATATCACACCATTTGCGCTCCACTATGCGCCTCTTTAATTTGCTGACTGCACGCGCTGACATTGATCACCCACTGTGCGCAGAATGCACGCAGATCCTTTTATCATCCTTACAAAGGCAGCTGGACGAAACGAAGAAGGAGCGTGATGGTTATCTCGCGTTTGAAAAAGAACTGAAGAAAGAAAAGGAACGTGAGAGCCAGGCCATAAGTAGAGATGAAGCGGAAAAGAGGATCGAGAGTTTGAAAGCAGAAGAGCGCGTCGCAATCGACCAGCTGAGGCTAGCGGAGCGGGAAAGAGAGCAACTCGATGAGGAGCTGCGTGTACTAGAATTGGAGGAAAGAGCTCTAGAAGAGGAGGAAGACGAGCGAGTGTTCCCGACACACCCTTGGTAATGCATCACTGGGGCTGACTAGTTGCTAGGTTTTGGCGTGCCCACAACGAACACCAGCTAGTCTCTGCTGGCCAAGCCGCCCTCCTTTCCTCCTTGCGGGCTGCATACGGTGCCGATTATGCCGCGTACGAGAAGCTGGAACGTACCAACGTCTACAACGACGCCTTCTGTATCGGTCATGATGGAGTTTTCGGAACTATAAATGGTCTGCGGCTGGGACGCATCCCCGGGATTCCGGTGGGTGGCCTTACGTCTCACTCTTACGGGTCATTCGATGTGGTACAGGTGGAATGGCCCGAGATCAATGCGGCGTGGGGACAGACCCTATTGCTACTGTATACCATTGCGCGGAAACTCGACTTTACGTTTGACAGGTAAGGGGTCATGTGCCTCGTCGGAGATGATACCGACGTGCGTTCGTAGCTATCGATTGGTTCCAATGGGGTCCTTTTCGCGAATTGAACGAACGACTGGAGACAAGGCGACCTACGAGCTATATGGCTCGGGGGATCTTCACTTTGGACGGTTGCTACACAATCGTCGGTTTGACTTCGCGATGGTTGCCTTTTTGGAATGCCTGAAACAATTAATGGATTACGTTAAGTGTCAGGACGGGGGCGTCGACTTCCCACACCTGTAAGTGGAGTGCTGACAAGGATGACGGCATAGCTGAAGGGACGTAGGGTCATCAAGGACAAGATAGGGGAGGCATCGGTCAAGTTGCAGTTCAGCCAAGAGGAGGCGTGGACACGTGCGTTGAGGCACGTTCTGCTTGCGCTGAAGATAATACTCAAGTGGACTACCAACGGGGGGAGCGGTTAATGCAATAGTTTCGGTAGTACGTGAATGGGGATGTCCATTGATGGCCAGCTCGCAATGCCTTTGTAGATCCCAGGGCTGTCCGAGCCGGTCTTACAAATTCTCTGTCGCGGACCGGATGGCATATGAGTAAGGATGTCGTGCTTGCTGGATATATCATCCAACGTTCATATCTTCATCTCCTTATCCACTTGCGTGTCCCTCAATCCCCGCCACGTCTCGCGCCATGGGCCTCCTCTATCTCGGAACACCGCTCACATGGGACGAGACGAGCAAGTATGCCGATCATGTCAGGGAGCATGGCATCACCCAGTTCTTGCACACCTGGGACAGGGTCAAGGACAGACAGGGTGATGAACTCCTCTGGGGTGACGAGGTATCACCCACTTGGTCCGAGCTCTCCCACCCAACCTCATCCATCCACTCAGATCGAGTATATGGTCATCGCCTTCGATGACGAGTCAAAAAACGCCAAACTGTCTCTCCGTCAGACTGAAATCCTTGCCAAGCTCAGTAAAGTCATTACTGACTTCGAGGATGATATCCCTGATTCGTAAGCGCCCGTTATCTACTGATTACAGCCCGCAGATAATCTCCTCAGAATATCAGTCCCGAACTTTCATCCCGAGTATGGGAGATACATGTTGGAATCAACCCCTGGATATCCGTACACAGGTTCCATCCAAGACCTACTTTCCGTAGAGTCCAATATGCACTATAGGCAAGAAATCCACTCTCTTTTTTCGTGCGTGGTCCTCATTTTCGATACCAGACGACTCCTCGCCAGAAGGTATCTCAACGCTAACGAAGTACCTGTTACAGTTACCTCTTTCCCTCGTCTTGGTGCTCCCGGCGTCTTTACGGATCCATACTTCAGCCCCGATGACGCAAAGTCCAGCCACAGCCTATTTTTACCAGAAGAGATCACCAATCCACATGCACGTTTCCCGTCAGTACTCCTTTCTGACGATGTCCCCGGTCACTTGACAACTGTGTTCACAGCACCCTCACCGCCAACATCAGAAGTAGGAGAGGATCCAAAGTTGCTATCAACCTTCCCATTTTCGTCGACGAGAGGACGCCAAGACCGTTTGTCGATCCTACTATACCGTGGCATCGTTCTTTGTACCCGGAGGATGCTGGTAAAGCTTTCTGCACGAAAAAAGCTCGAAATGACTGATGCCCTCCTCACCGTGCAGAGGCAAAGGATGGCGCAGCTTTAATAGATCATATCTACTTGGATGCGACGGGTTTTGGCATGGGTTGTTGCTGTCTGCAAATCACGTTCCAGAGCTACAACATCGAGGAAGCGAGGCGCATGTACGATACCCTCGTCCCAATGGGTCCAATTATGGTATGCATATTTCAAGCACGGATGCGCGTCCTCACTGATACGTATGTACAGCTTGCTTTGACTGCTGCTAGTCCCATCTGGCGTGGTCATCTTTCTGACGTTGACTGCCGCTGGAGCGTCATTGCCGGAAGTGTAGACGACCGCACCGCGGAGGAGCGCGGGCTTATGGTGAATCAACTATCTTCGTGCCCCGTAAGCTTGCAACTGATGCCGCCGTCCTCCAGCCATTAATGAAGAATAAATGTGCGATTCCAAAGTCGCGCTACGACAGCGTGGACCTGTATCTATCAACAGATTGGAACAATAAGCCGGCATATAATGACGCCGATGCACCCTATGACCGCGAAATCTACACTCGTCTCGTCAGCCACGGTACGAATCGTGGAGTTTCTCTTTACGGCTGCGTTGTCACAGTTGTTCAAAGGTATCGACGAATTGCTTTCCAAACACATAGCCCACATATTTATCCGCGACCCTCTGGTCATTTTCTCGGAAACAATTCATCAGGATGACGAGACTAGCAATGACCACTTTGAGGTAAGCACTGCCTCGCTTGTTGCGACGCTGTATCACTACTGTCGAACAAGAATCTCCAATCGACGAACTGGCAAACTCTTCGTTTCAAACCACCGCCCCCCAAATCGACCGTTGGTTGGCGAGTTGAGTTCCGCAGCATGGAAGTGCAACTAACAGACTTCGAAAATGCCGCATTCGCTGTTTTCATCGTGCTCCTGTCTAGAGCCATTCTCGCTTTCAACCTGAATTTCTACATTCCTATTTCTAAGGTGTGTATCCATCATCGCTCGATCTCCTGTCTCAATTAATGTCTACAAGGTTGATGAAAACATGGTAAGGGCGCAAAGACGAGACGCTGTTCGCCAGTGCAAGTTCTTTTTCCGCAAAAATGTATTGCCACCGGGTGACATATCGCCCGTGATGAGCACCCCTACGTCGTCTGGATGTAACTCCCCTGTCAACCTTCAAAATAGCGTTCGCTCCAAAGAACGAAAGTTGCGGAATTGTTTTTCTCGCGCCCCTCCTCCGCCTATACTTGTAGATACCCCGGTTGAGGATGAATACGAGGAGATGTCTATAAATGAGATCTTCAATGGGAAGGTGGGTGTTCATGTATTCGCACCGTGATATGAACTCACCAGTCTTTATAGGGGGCTACGTTTATTGGGTTGCTCGGACTAGTCGAGGCATACCTTGAAACGCTCGATATGGATCCATCTGAGGTACGACAGATTAACAAATACCTTGATCTCGTCCGCCGTCGTGCAAGTGGTGCGTGACTTTTTTTTTTCAGGCCGCTGTAATCTTACCGTGCCTAGGCTCGTTGCTTACGACGGCGGGGTGGATGCGGGAATTTGTTCGATCCCATCCATCATACAAACTTGACTCGGTCGTTAGTCAGGAGATCAATTACGACCTCATGGTTGCGGTTGATGAAATGTATGTATCTCACGCAAAGGTGGTATTGTTCGATTTCCTGACAAACTGCCTCCAGTGAGAGGGGCGTCCTGCGTGTTCCAGAGCTTTTACCGCATGACTATACGCGATCGCTGGTCAATGGATTACATGAATCTAGGTTCGAGCCGTAGAAGGAGGGTACACGACCGAGTATAATGATACCCATCTGCATGTCATGTTGTGGACCAATAGACGTTCCGCGAGCGGGTCACGTGATTGCTTGACCGGGTTTGCCCGAAGAGCGACACTCAGTTGTACTCGCTCACATTTCGCGAGACATGTCTGCGTTGCGTCTGCTTTCGTCGGCCGCTAAACGCGCGCCAGCGGCGCTCAGCTTGCAGAGACGTGGCTACGCCGAGGTTTCCGATAAAATCAAGCTTTCTCTGGTCCTTCCACACCAGGTTTGTCACCACTGTTGTAGCTTTCGTTTCTGACAGTTCTTGCCAGGCCATTTTCACTTCTGCAGATGTCGTCCAAGTAAATATATCAGCTGCATCCGGAGACATGGGCATTCTTGCAAACCACGTCCCTTCTATCGAGCCACTCCGTCCCGGTGTCGTGGAGGTTATCGAGTCCGGAAACACATCGAAAAAGTGGTTTGGTGTGTAATGTGGCAATATATACCGTATTGTTCCTGATTTCTACAGTGTCTGGTGGTTTTGCAAACGTTCACCCCGGTAACAAACTGACGATCAACGTGGTCGAGGGTGCCCCGCTTGAGTCGTTCTCACTCGAGGTTTAATATTCTTTCTGGCGAGACCACTTTGATTGACTAACGTTTGGTCCAAGGCTGTCCGTGCCAACCTGCAGGAAGCGCTGCGGGCTACCGCTGGTAGTGGGTCGGAGGAGGACAAACTGGAGGCCCGAATAGAAGCAGACGTTTATGAGGCCCTTCAGCATGCTCTGGGCTCGAAATAAACATTATGTCGTCCCAACTTAGAGTCGACTCTGCGCGTAGCCAACGTGGCGTAGTGTCTTCAATCCATTGAATTTCAGTCGGCGGGGAAATTAAATAACGTGTTCACCTTTAACGAGCGTGCGGAGTTGCGCGTTTTTTTCGCGTCTTGGACTTGCGCCATGAACCTGCCCGTCAGCTTCGACGACCCGTCCCTCCTGGAACATGAGCCCCTTCGTAGTCGCGTCGCCACGTTCGAGTGTGCGGGAGGTCAACGTTCGGCGGTCAAGCAATCCGTCTCTGCGTTCGTCAAGGAAATGCAGCAGGATAGTCAAGTATGTGCTCGTTAGCGTCTTGAAAATTGGGAAACCCGACGACCCTTCCTCAGGCAGCCGCCGCAGCAAAGAAGTGGGCATACTTAATGTTCCAGGACGTTCTCTTGGACGAAAGCTCTTTCGAGCTCGTTGACGGAGGGAAAAGGCTTTACGAGGTTTTCTTCGAATACCAGTACAAGTTATACAAAGGGCGGAAAGATGGAAAGATGGATGCGGTCCACCAATACGAAGCCCATGTACTCAGACTCGGTATCGATTCCATCAACGCTGTCAAGCTCGAGTACCAAAGTGCAGGTACTTGGCATTCTACGCGGAGGGGTGGCAACAAGGATACGGGTAAAGGCCGAGCCAGCCATTGCTCTTCCCGTTTGTCTGGCCCAAAGAAAGCCTGCCACCAGCTAGAGACTCACGACCATCATCCGGATGCAGGTATGGCTCGCTTTTCAGCGATGATAACACCGTGCTTAGATCTTATGTTGATAGGAGGCATTGCCACAAGCGGGAATATAGGTTACGGATCCTTCCCTTCCAGAGGTGGCCTAGCGATACAGCAGGAACCCCCGTTTGGCCTACCCCATGCCACTGATGTACGACTGTCCACCTCACCAGAGGTCGTAAGACCAAGTAAACGCTCAACGTTCGAAAAGGAGAAG
>JBBPKC010000001.1:261353-273148 GCA_038089055.1 Tylopilus aff. balloui | reverse complement strand
TTTTGCGCGTCCTGTCATTCACCGCTCGATCCCTCAGATTTGCACCAAGTGGTCAAGGCCGCTAAAACCGGGATGCTGGTTACTCGTGATTCCAATGGCAACTTTCATTCCCGTGCAATGACGCCTACGAATGGTGCGCCAGATTCATCTTGGTCCTTGGCCCCTGTCTTACCTCTCTCTCAGTGTCTGGCGATCCTCAGTTGAATCTCATCTTCCTTGCCAACAACGTTTCCTCTAAATTCGAAGAGATTGAGAATGACTCTCATGTCAACGTCTCTTTCTTTGACCCTTCGTCGACCAATTGGGCATCCTACTCCGGAAGAGCAAGAGTCACTCAGGACAAAGAGCTCATTCACAAACATTGGTCTATCAAGTGAGCATTATTACTGCCGTGTTCTTCGGCGCCGATTCATGCTAGCCAGTGTATCCGGTTACATTGGCAATCTCGGGGATGGCGTGCACAAGGGCGGTGAGGGGGACCCCCGAGTCGCGGTCATAGAAATCATTCCCGACGAAATCAAGTACTGGATTTCCGAACAGTCATATATCTCCCGTGTTGTCCAAGTTGCAGCTAGCGCTGTCATGGGCAAAGCCACGGCTCCAGGGGAGCTGCGAACTATTCATAAGGAAGAGGTAAGGATGACACAAGGCGAATTTCTCCTGTGATATTCAAAGATCATATCTAGATTCAGCTGGCCCAGAGGCCTAAAGAGTGACCAAAAGAGCATTTGTACTAGGGTGCCATCAACAGGTATCGGGTACGTGTGGTGAGGGTAAATGATAACAACGTAAAGAGGCGGTCAGTACACGTCCTTTATCCGGGGTCACGTATGTCTACTTCCTCTGCGTTCCATTTGAGCTTTGGAGAGCCGAGTGGAAGACATGGCATCCTCGTTTTGGTGCATCGCCTCCGCATAGCTAGCAGAGAGTTCGCATAAGCTCGCCGTTCACAGTGCTCTGGGAGACGGGACTAACAGTAGTTTGTAGCGAACAAGTTCTTCTTCCATTTCCTCGTTGCGGAGTCGAGCCATTACAAGTTGGTTCTTGTCGGTTAGTCTGGTGAGATGCGCAACGTAAACAGAGCGAGGGAATGACTCACCAATACCTCTACATGCTCAGTATTCAACTGAGCAAGGCTTGCGTTAAGTTCTTTGCTAGGTATAACCTGAGACAATCACAATTGTCAAAGGGACAGTCAGGTCGCTCACACTTTGGCAGTAAGCGTCCTGTTGCTATTCCGGAGCGCATCCATCTCAATGGCATGTGCCTCTCGCGCCCTTATGAGATCAGCATACTCGTGCGCATAGGCATCCAGCATGAATGGTGTGATCTTCAAGGAAACAGCGTCTTGTACGAATTCGTCGACGTTGTACATGGCTTGCGGATCACTTGCTCCTGCCTCTTCGTTTTGATCCAAAGATTCAATCTATCGTGACCGCGATACAACACTCCATCTTCCGATTCAGGGCAAAGGCGAGCTTACCTCGTATTGCTCAAAGACTCTCGTGTTTAGGAAAGTCAAGATTTCGTCGAATTTGAGCGCGAGTAACATCTCTTCGTTTTTCTGTAATAACACGATGCTGAATGCAAAAATGGCCTCGATGCCGTTCGCGAGGCAATTGTCATATATTCGGAATACAATCTCTAGTGGGAGTCTTTGGACCATGTCAGCTAGGTTGGGAAAGTTGTGCGTTCAAAAGCGGGCTCACCTGTAGCTGAACAACGTCAGAAACCACTGCGAACAAAACATGCTTGATTTGATGCCTTGCCGCAAAAAATGTAGGTGTAACACGGGCAAGAGTTCCTCAACTAATCTATCAAACTGGATGGATTCAGAACGAGGGTCTTTCAAGCACGTCTCGAAGGTACCTGAAACTGAGAAAGCTTAGTTGAACACGGCGTGGACAGCGATGAAGCTTACAAGCCGTAGCTGTAGCTTAGGCATTTCAGGTAAAAAGTGACCCCGGAGGTCATACGTGTGCATGAGACGAACTAGAAGGCAAAAAGCTTGTTCATCTGGCATCTAGTTGTACAGTTATTGGGACTGTGTGCGTGGGACGTGGGGAGAACTCACGTTTAACAAGAGCACTGCAACAATAAACGATAATCCCTGGCAGTAACCGACCTGGGGATCATATCTAAATACATAAAGTTGTAGGTATATCTCACACCGTCCGAGAAACAGATACTTGCAAAGAGTATGCCTTCAGGACATTGAATAAGTTTTCCTGCCCGATACTCTGACCATCTGTGAAAAACTGGTGATGGGGGAACGTTCTACGGTCGTATTTCAGAGAGGTATACCCCTATTCTGAACAGCTCATGAACCTAACCTCCCGAGATCTCTGGCGATGGCCTTTTCATGCTGGCTAGTCTCTTTCAAAAGCGTCAGGTAGTTGTTTTCGAGACCAGTGTCCTTTGAGGCTGCCCTATCAAAAATTATGGTTAGCAAAGAAATAAGGAGATATAATGTCAGGTGTACATTAGTTGCCATACCATCCCTCGCAGCGAACTGGGAACCCCTCTCTCTATCGCTTTAGCGAGTTTTTCCGCGTTGGCAGCGGCGTATCCTTGGTAATCTATTTGGACAAGTCGGCGCTCGACTTGACGAATAGGCCAACCGACACATACCAGAGATGACAGCGCCCCAGAAATCTATGTGGAGTGAGGTGATAACCAGCACGCAGGCAGCGTGCTAAACACAGACCTACCCCAATCAATAGAAGCCTCTTCGTCGCGGACAGCCTCTGTTTGCCGTTCGTTGTGGAGACGCAGGAACTCTTCATGAAGTTTCTGTTGGCCACCACCAGTGCTACGCAGCCCATCGAGGTCGTTTTCTTCGTGTGTTCTTTGAGCGCCCAACCGTGCGAGGATATTACCACCGGATATTTCGCTTGCAGTGACGCTTGACGTTGACCTCCTGTGTACGATTTGTCGGAGGGTCGCTATTGCCTTTGACGGTACGGATGAAATCGTCGTCCGTCGTTCTAGTCTGGCTGTTGTCCGCCCGAGGTCCGACAAGATGTTGACGCGTACGGAAAGCGGGACGGTTGAGAAGTGGGAGTCGTCCTCGAGGGTGATGCCGTCGTCGTCTGACTCTGCGACCGAGTCCGACGGAGACAGACTGGCCGGGGTAGGACCTTTGGGGGAGAGTAGCGAATCGAGCGAAGAAACGTCAAGCGCGGTCGTCGTGGGGAATGCGTCGGTCATGTCTGCTCTGGTCAACGTCGCGTCGTTGTCGTCACCGGGATCTGGTAGACACGTGAGTATCTCAGTACGGTCTCGGATCGACCCTTATCTCGCAAATGTCTACTCCTCGTTACCTGAAAGTCACCAGCAAGAACGTGCTCTTGCCGTCTGGCGACCCACAGCCTGCGACGATCGCAGTAGATCGGACGTCGGGAAAAATCGTTTCCATCGACCTACACTACCTCGGTGAAAATGCAGAGGAACTTCGCCCCGATGCCGAGGTGCTCGATGTCGGCGAAATGCATGTACTTCCAGGGCTTGTAGAGTAGGTCGTGATGTACAACTACTAGGGCTATAGACTGAACTGGGTCTCTCTAGTGCGCACGTACACTTGAACGAACCTGGTCGGACAGACTGGGAAGGCTTCTGGACTGGTACAAAGGCTGCAGTCTCGGGTGGTATTACGACTGTGGTGGACATGCCTTTGAATTCAATTCCGCCTACGACGACTGTGGAAAACCTAGAGGTGAAGCGCAAGGTCGCGCAAGGTCAGTGTTGGACCGACGTCGCGTTCTGGGGAGGGGTCATTCCAGGGAATGAGGTAAGGTGTCTTCTTTTCGAGTCCCCTGATCCCACGAACTCTGGGTGTGGATCAGAAAGATCTCAAGCCCCTTATCGCTTGCGGAGTGAAAGGCTTCAAATGCTTTCTGATAGAAAGTGGAGTGGAGGTGCGCACGACTGTCATGAAAGATGCAACACTCACTGACATGCCTGTAGGAATTTCCGTGCGTCTCCGAACGCGATTTACTGGACCACATGAAAGAAATAGAGGTCAGGGAGTCCAAACAATCTTCATTGACTCGGTCTAAATGGACAGCTCAGCATGAGCCGACCACACTACTATTTCATGCAGAACTGGACAACTCTCCGGCATGCCCCACTCTTCCACAGAGTTCAGCTGACCCGACGGCTTATGAAACCTTCCTGGCCTCGCGACCCGAGGATCTGGAAGTGAACGCCGTCACACTGATTACCCGTCTTCAAGAAAGGTACCCATCGCTCCGTTGCCATATCGTGCACCTTTCAGCATCCGCTGCCCTTGGTGCCATCCGAGCTGCAAAGGAGAAGGGTTTGAAGCTGACCGTGGAAACATGTTTTCATTATTTAAGCCTGTCTGCGAACGACATTCCGGACGGACACCCCGAGTTCAAGTGCTGTCCCCCGATTCGCAATGAACGTAACCGTGATCTGCTCTGGAAGGCTCTGCTGGACGGGGATATCGATTGTGTGGTGTCAGATCATAGCCCCTGTGTTATAGAGCTGAAGAAAGTCAAGGAAGGAGATGTTATGGCAGCATGGGGAGGGATCAACAGTCTCGGTCTTGGCTTGAGTTTACTGTGGACCGAAGGGAGCAAGCCTAATAGAGGAGCCACGCTCAGCCAGATTGTGAACTGGATGAGCAAGCGGACAGCGGCGCACGCGGGGATCGATGCGTTCAAGGGTTCATTGGCCGTGGGCTTTGATGGAGATTTGGTGATCTGGGATGCCCAAGCCGAGTTCCAGGGAAGGATTAGTTTCTTGCTCGGCCGTGTCTGCCTGACCATGACGATTCCAGGTGTCGAAAGACCAGTTACACTTCAAGAACAAGCTTTCTGCGTATGAAGGGCGGGTGCTCAGAGGAGTCGTGGAGCAGACATTCTTGCGCGGCCGCCTGGTGTACGACAGGAGTAGAAATGGGTTTGATGGGTTGAGTCCAATCGGCGAGTTGCTCTAGCGTGGAGCGTATTTAGCATGGAGATAAGACACTTGAGTCGTCCTCACTACGTCCGTCGCATCACGACCAGACGGGCCTCCCGCAGACACTTCGAAGTTTTGGGCACAGTATCACACTCGCTAGCAAGTCTGCTCACGGAATGTACGTTCGACGTCCTCTGATACTCTTGGTGTGTTCATCACCACCTACACTGAGAACTCGACAACTTCACGTAGTGCAGTGCAGGCGAGAGGCGAGAGGCATGGCGACCTTCTCAAGTAATTTAGTTGGATTCGGTCAACGCCATGTCACAGCAGGGATCGGTCGGTTAACGGAGGCCGTCATGAGCAAGGGGGAGGGTTCATATCTCAGTTTTGAGGACGGTCGGCGTTTACTCGATTTCAGCTGTGGAATCGGTGTAACTGCTCTGGGTGAGTGCGCGGTTTGGGTTTGTCCTGAGAGGCTTGGCCAATACTTTAATCGAGGCCATTGTCACCCAAAGGTCAGCAAAGCCGCCGCGGATCAGTGTATGAGTCTCGTTCACGGCCAAGTAGTAATTGTTTCGCCAACACTCCCCCCATGCTGATTTTATCTTTCGCAGTGTGGCATTGCTTTCCACCTCCCGTACCTTCGCCTCATAGAGAGGCTCCTTCCAGTCATGCCCGACCCTTCACTGGACTCGTTCTTTTTCTGGAACTCGGGCTCAGAAGCCACTGAAGCGTCTCTGAAGATGGCCCGTACGATTACAGGGCGGCAAAACATCATCAGTATGCAAGGTACGTCGCGACTGGCCGGACCTTCCTGTAGGTTCGTGTATCGCTCACTTGACGTCGCCAGGTGGATTTCATGGTCGTACTTATGGTGCCATGGCTGTCACGAAGAGCAAGACCGTGTACAGTGAAGGCTTCTTCCCCTTGATGGTGAGTTACATTGCCAGATTGCCAATCTACACGTCATACCAATTTTGAGTCATCTCCAGCCTGGCGTGTTTAGTGTACCATTTCCCTACTGGCATCAACTTGGCCTCTCGCCAAGCACAAGTGAACAAGAAATTGTCAGGCTATCTCTGTACCAGCTGGAACTGGTCTTGAAACAGCAATCCGCGCCAAGAGATACTGCCGCCATTCTAATCGAACCAGTATTGGGTGAAGGGGGTTATGTTCCTGCGGCGGCTTCCTTCTTGCAAGGTGTCCGGAGGATCTGCGACGAGCACGGTATCCTACTCATTGTTGATGAAGTGCAGAGTGGGTTTGGTAGGACGGGTAAATTTTTTAATATTGAGTATAGTGGCGTTCGTCCAGACATCGTGACAATGGCCAAGGTAAGACTCTCAAAATGATCGAGGCTTGATATTATTGACCTACTTGAGTAAGGGTATCGCAAATGGTTTTCCATTGAGCGCTGTAGTGAGCCGGAAAGACTTGACAGATCTATTAAAGCCCGGTTCAATGGTGATATGGCCGCATGCTGAGTTGGTTGATGGCTCATCTCGTTCTGTAGGGGGGTACATACGCTGGTAACCCAGTCTCCTGTGCAGCTGCCGTGGCGGTTGCCGAGGCTTTTGAAGAAGAGAAGATTTTGGACAACGTCAGCGCACGGTACGTATCTCGTTCTGGCGCACGTGTTCCACCCACTTCTCCCACTCAGATCACAGGAACTGATGGCGTCGTTACACTGTCTCCGCAATGACCCCGCAGTTGGCCCGAACATTGTGGATGTCCGCGGCACCGGGTTGATGGTTGGCGTTGAGTTCGCATCTCCATCATATCCGCCGGGAGATCCTGCATTAAATCTCTCGACACCCAAGAGTCTCGCAACCCGCGTGGCAAGACGATGCATGGACAAGGGCCTGCTAATCCTGACTACCTCGGTATACGAGGTCATCAGGTTCATCCCCCCACTGAACATATCGAAAGCAGACCTTGCCAAGGGATGTGAGATTTTTGCCACCGCTGTCAAGGACGTGGTCCGCGAAGGTTAACTGACCTCTGTTCTCTTTTTTGACTGGTGCACGTCGGCGTCCCATTTGAATTGTACCATACTGTACTTTGAACGACCTCTTAGCTTCAAGGGTCGGCTGTACATACTACGTCCTGAAATGAAACTGCCTGTGTCGTGTGTGGTTTTGTTTGTTGCTACTCCACTCAGCGCCTAGTGGCACACGCCCAACGTTCGAGGTCGCTGTCCCTCACATCGAGGTCGACGGTCTCGCCATTCACCACCCATGACCCTGCCAGTTCTCTCTGTCCTCTCTGTGTTGGTTACACTCCTACAAGTGCACGGGTACATACCTGCCCACCCCTCCAATGTCACGGTTCAACCAAGTCAAGTAAATCCCCCTAGACTTCAATTACAGTGGTATATGAACGGGTGTGCATCTAGCCCATATCCTCCCCTGTTGATCCCTGACGTGATTTTGGGCCATCAGGTCGGACTGGGAGGATGTCTCGCGCCAGTCAGTCAGTTTCGACGCCAGTAATGATCCTGCCCAAGTTCGGTTCAAATTTCATCGTGCTCCTACCTCCCTAACGTCGCCAAAGGGTATTCTTGTCCACTTTACGGAGGAAAACGCAAGTGACGAAACCAGTGCGTGTGTGCGTCGTTGGCTCATGTTGTCGCTATTAAGGGTGAATCGCTGTAGCGACTACGCCGTGGATTGCTCTTATATCTTGCGATGCCAATTTAACAAATTCGTCTCCCCGAGCTGACATCTTCACCATCGCAAAAGACCACGGTGCGAGATCAGCCGTAAGTCCGATCCCTTTGTGATACCCTCTGTCTCCATGATCCTCCGAACTAGATACTGTACTCTCTGTATTCGGAAACATGTGTGATAAATCCAGCTTATCAAGGCTCAGCTCTGAACGTTTTTGCTACTCAGTCTTTGAATGCTTCTCGGTTTGTCTTTTCCCGCCCTTCTTCTAGCTTCCATCCAACGTTGGAGCTTTCTTAGGCGCGTTGAATACGAATTTGGCCAGTTCGGACCATCCAGCAAGATGTATTACGGTTACTTCAATGCCACGATGCTGGATGACGCCGCAACAGCAATCAGCAACACGATCGCATCCAACTATCCAGCTGCTCCCGGTTTCCTTTTTGCCACCCTGGCACCTTTCAATTCGAGCGGGCTGCGGGCTGATGCTAATGATTCGGAAACGCCAATGAGTACGAGTGATTCGTCTCCCGACACCGGAGTTGCTATGTGAGCAACTAGCTCAATCAACAGGATGCTCTTGACACTTTGCAGGATAATCCTATATGTGATCACTGGCTGCGTGTCTGCTTTGTTCTGTGGTGTGATTGTGTCAGGGGTGCGTCACTTCGAACCAGCCAGGATACATATCACTCACTCATGAGCTTCTAGGCGATCAGAGCTATCAGGCACCCAGAGAGATATGGTCCCCGCCGGGCGGATCCTACACTCGGCGGTGGACAAAGCAGGGCCGGGGGTCTTGGAAGGGCGATCTTGGACACGTTTCCGATCGTCAAGTTCGGATCTTCTGGAAATGACCGGATGTCTGGCACTCCCGGTCCCAAAGATACTGAATCGGTGCCCATGGATGCTGAGTCTAGTATCGCCGCACCTCCGCCAAACTCTGTGCAGTTAGCCGACCTAAGCAATGTGGCGGAGCCCGACGAACACCACCATCGCCCTCGTGAGGGGCCAGTTGCCACTGTCGATCAAGAGGCAATGGAGGATAATCAAGCATCAAAAGGAGCGGATCAAGCTGACTCGCTACTTCAAACAAACCCCGCGGACCAAGGAACATCACGTGTGCCTGTATCGTCGCATGAAATAGTGCCTGAGTGTATAGGGCGGGAGACATGTCCGATTTGTATCGTCGACTTTGAAGAAGGAGATGATCTGCGAGTGCTACCATGCGAAGGAAAGCACCGATTTCACCAGTCCTGCGTGGACCCCTGGCTGCTCGAACTTTCAGGGTCCTGTCCAATATGTCGACAAGGTAAGGCGCCATTTGATCGACTCGGGGATAGGGACTGATGAGAGGGCCCTGTCAGACTTCCATGCGCTAGAGACCATCATATCTAGAGGATCGGAAAATGAGGTGCCTCCGGCCAACCGGAGTCGTGACTCAGGTGCATCCTTACAACAGAGTCATCGGTTTTCTCGGTATTTGCATTTTGCGTTGGGACGCCAGCGAGGAACAAGCGATAGAGACCAAGGATCTCCACAGCCTCCAGATTCTGCAGTGTAGCTCCGGACGCATTGCTATCCCGGATTTAATTTATAAGGTTATACGCTTTTGTATGTCGAGTCGAAAAGACCATCTTAGCTGACCTTTCCGGTCGTCGGTTTAAGTTCATTTTTCACCAAGTCCTAATCTTCTAGCGCATACTCTCTGAAGTCGATGCATCTTACCCTTACCCTTGTTTATGATATGATCCCTATTTCTCGCCTCTTTGATCCGACAAGAATGTGGAATTTCTCATAGATCGGACAAGGAGATAGCACTCGTGTTGGTAATCGAAACGAGTATACATTGGCAACCTCTCCCGCTGCATCTTCAGCCTCCAAACCTCGCCAACCTACGTCTGCGTATTTCCTCTATGCTAAGTTCCTCCCTAGGAACTTGAGTTGTTCCACTGCTCACGCCCTCCGTTT
The DNA here is from genome assembly GCA_038089055.1 of Tylopilus aff. balloui. NCBI lineage: Eukaryota > Fungi > Basidiomycota > Agaricomycetes > Boletales > Boletaceae > Tylopilus > Tylopilus aff. balloui. The sequence continues at coordinate 263,582 of JBBPKC010000001.1, read as the reverse complement.
CCGTTTCCGTCTCCGCCTTTGTCTCGTTTCCGGCCCTACTCTCTTCCATGATCTGATCCGTGTTTGTCCTGGAGGGCTCGTTCATCAATCGCTGTGGTGGTTGTAGTGGAGCGCTCGGGGGTAGAGTGAAGCCAGGTGGCACGCTCTCCAGGGACGCTTTGAGGGCTGCCTGCAGCTCTGCATCGTCATCATCGTAAACCCTGTCCATCGTATGAGTGATTGGCCGCGCTGCGGGTGCATCATAGTCCCCCTCGTCTAGCTCCGTCATCTCTACATCGTCGCCTGTCCGAGCATGATGTTCAGCAAGCGACTCTTCCATCGCTCTTCGAAATAGCTCGTCTTCGTCTCCCACTTCCACTTCCACATCAGCTTCTCGTCGTTGTCGCAAACGGCGTTCTTGTGCCGGGCCAAACCGTGCGATATCTTCCTCGTATTGCTCTCGCAAAGCTTCCTCTTGCTCCTGACGCATCCTTTCCATGATGATGCGATTTCTTTCCATGGATGCAGTCACGGGGTCAACATGGGTGTTGCTGTAAGGATCCTGGTTAAGAAGAACGTTCGGTCGGCCACCACCTGAAGACGTGAGCTCCGGAGGGAACCCCGGAAAAGCGCGAGAAGAAGGGATGACAGGCGAGGGATAGGTGTCCAGCCCGTTGAAGGGTCCACTACTGCTGGTACTGCCCCCCCTTTCAGTGCTGACCAACGAGGCTTGCAAAGCTGCCTGGAGGTCTATGTCTTCACCCTCGAAGCCTGCATTGGATGAAGAAATGCGAGATCCAGACGAAGATGCTGCCGATGGCTCCGAGAGAGCCGACGCGGCATCATCCGCATCGCATTGAGGAAGGGGGCGTGTATTTGCGGGGTCGATGGGCGCTACCGCGAATATAGAATAGCCTATAATTCATCAGAGCAATGAAGTCTTGCGAGATCATTAGCTGACCCTCATGTTCTGCTTGCTGGAGAAACATGCCGAGATACGTTTTGCTGATCCATTCAGGAGATGCCTTGCTTGAGTCTAAATCGAACCAGTAGCTTCTTTCTACAGGACTTCCAAAGCGACGAAGGGTGTACCAATGCTGGTTTTGGTTCAGCACAAAGGCGAGCTGGGTGCTAGTGGTTGCCATGAGATCAGGCCACTGTGGTGGTTATCAAGCAATCTTACTGCGGGCGACTATAATAGGGTTTCATGGCTTCTGAACGCCACCGAACAAGACTGTCGGTCCATTGAAGATCCAATCAGGGAAATAGTTAGATGATCTTTACCTCAGACCCCATACTTGGAGTGCATTCTCCAGTACCTGCACAGAGAAAAACCCTAGAAAGATGGTAAGAGCCGTCTCAGCCGTACAAATACAAAGAAATACCTGTGTCATCCATGTTTGCACTAGCCTGACCCCTGATACTTTCATTGTAACTCTGCTCAAGATTATCTATGTGATGTGCTAGCTCGGAGAGATCTGGGGCAGTGAACTAGACCGATCAAGTAAGCAATGTGGCAAAGATCGCACTGTCTTGAACACCACCGACATAGTTCCCCTCTGACAATTGTAGCGTTCGTCAACATGTCTGATCACATGCGAGCGCTACGATCCAACGTACGGAGGAGCGAGTTCAGTGCATGTTGTGCACAAAGTAGCGACCCAGATTGCTGAGTCTCGTGGTAAATGAGCGGCAAGATGTCTTGTGCACCTACCATGGCTCCAAGCGTGATTCGGCCTAGAGGGTCGTCGTCCGAGTTCAAGCTTGTCCTTTGGGCGTTCCCTAATCCGACACCCTTACGCGCGTTCACGCGTATCTTATGTAATCACTAGATTCGGACCAGGCCCTCGTCGCCGCTGTAAGTCGTCACTTGCTCACTAGCACAGTCCATCTCGCCGCTCAGAATGCAAATACATGGAAAACAAGCACCTGCCTACACTCTCTACCTTGTTTCTGCTGCATTTTTCCTCTCTTTCGTCTTACATGTCGGCGCACAAGACACTGGGTCGTTCGACTGTCACTTCTCGGTAGGGGACGTGAAATACGATTTATCGGGACTCGGAGGCGTAAAGGTCCTGACTCGTACGAGGGACTCACCCCCGAGTACGTATGAGGATGAGCTAAGGTTCGATTTGTGCGCGGACTTGCCACAAGTGGGGAACCGGCCCGCAGAAGACCAGGTACGCCTTGAGGTGGAACAGTCCTCCCAGCTGACCCCAGCTCGTTGTATAGTGTCTTTTAGGCACAAGG
>JBBPKC010000001.1:247705-259554 GCA_038089055.1 Tylopilus aff. balloui | reverse complement strand
GCACACCATTCAGAAGCAAGGGCGTGCAGTATCGCAGCCTAACAGATCTCGCCGAAACGAAGAGCATCGATTCTCGAATCTGGCTCCCGAGACCTCGTATTTTTGATCCCGACAAGATTAAACCTCGACCTTTGACGCGACCACCTAGCCCCGCGAAAAGAGGTATACTTCCCGTCCTTGGCCAAGGGACTGTTGATGGCAGCCCGCAACTCCGACGCCAAGCTTCAGCAGTGGACAGTCCATTTGTTAGAGTTGACCGCGGAAGACGTTCGAGACTCACTCCGAGCGCATCCTTACCCATCTTTCCAGGCCGGGAATTCGAGGGTGATAGCTCAGACTGCAGGTTGCGGCCGATCCCCCCTTCGGGGGACCACAGCGCGGATAGAGGGGAGGAAGGGGCGCTTCATAAATCCAGGAAAGACGACTGTCTTGCCGAACGACGTCCGGTATACTGTCCCAGCCCGAGAAATGATTGCAGATCGCACGCCCAGCTGGTACCTCGTGACGGCAAAGACGAGCGGAGCGTCATTATGGTTTATTGCCCTCCGAATTGTCTCCACGAAACGTGTTTAAAGCCCTCCCGATACGCTGATGCTTCCATCTCTCCGATCATCACGATAACCAGTCGGGTACAGCGCACAGACAGCCCGACCAAGATTCGGTCCAAAGGGTCCGACTTGGATGAAGATAGCCTGTGTGAACTCGCCGGGTTCGCGCACGTATCCCATCAAGGTATAGCACCGGAAACAGATGTTCGTTCGCCCATCGCCAAGGGCACCATGGTTCCGATGAATGCCGCAGAGTGAGTACCTTCCGGTGTTCCCATACTTTTCTTCCACCAGTCGTGATGTGGACTATTTTCGTTGGTTCAGGCTGGGAAGGATGCGTTGGCAAAATGCGTCTAGAACCCGGCGGTTGGCACACCTCGAAGGTTTATTAAGCCTTCTCTGTTCCTGCATATTTATCGGTTGTGTCAGCGGTGACTGACCTTACCCATGTGTGTTGGGCGCTGCAGAGCACTGTTTGGACGACCATCTCCTCTGATAGGGGTTGGCAACTTGCAAACCAATAGATGGAACATTTGAGATGCCCATCGGAACATCTCGGGATATCCAGTTCATTGGAGGCTATGTCCTATGTAATGTAGTCGGATATTCGTGGCAGTTGGTCATTGCTGATTCACGACTATTGCTCTGTGCATGTGGTTCGTAACTTGGATGTCGACATGTAACACCAGAACCCGAAAAAAAAACAAAGCATAACTTGAGAATGCGAGCATCAGATATCAAACGGATGTATTGGCAACTGGAGTAAGACGGTCAATGGACGGTCTCAGCGGGAAAGCCAGAAGGCACCGTTATGGAAATTCTGGACACAGCATTGTAATGCCACTGCAAGTCGCTAGTCACTAGTTGTTGTCGGTAGTACCCCAAACGTTTGCATTATATATATCTCGACCCAGGGTTTGTGTATGCTGAGCTCCTCTGACAAATTAGCAGTCTATTGGGGATATTCTGTGTACTGTGTTCCTGACGAGTGCATGACAGGTCAAAGAACACCCTGGTGACTAGGCATCGTACATCTAGACCATACTACCGCAAGAGGAGCGTACGTGTTCCATCAAGAGCGCGGAAGTCAAGGGTCGTGAACCAGCTTTCCAACTTTGAGTGAAGGGCTTGTGCGACCTCGATCATCCAACAGTTCAGTGCAGCCGATCAGACACACGAGGGATGTGTCCCGAAGCATGTTAAGGATGCAGCGATTTCCTAGCTTCTCCTTAGAACACCCCTTGGTAAACCTGAACCCCTGCTTGTAGAAGAACCTGGCCGGATCCCTCCTCCACTGCTGTTCACGCTACCAGTTGCGCTAGCCGACCTTGTACGTGGGATGCCAGACGTAGTCGTGGAGGCTGCCAAGTCAACTTCCATTAAGCTCGAGCATAGAAAGGGGGGTACGGCGGCATACCAGTCTTTGACGACCCCCTTGGTCCACGGGCTGCCATGGCGGTTGCAGTTGCTCGGGTTCCTCGCACACCCCTGACGCCACTGCTAATGATGCCTGTCCCTCGGCCTTTGGAGGGTGCCTTGTCCGCAAGAGCCGCTGCTGCCTCTTGTTTGGCACGCTCTTCCGCCTCTCGCTGGGCTGCCTCTTCGGCTTCCCGCCATGCGCGTTCCTCGGCTTCTCTTCGTGCCGTTTCTTCTCTTTCTTGCTCGAGCCGGGCTCGCTCGAGAGCTTCCTCACGCTCCCTGACCAACGCTTCCTCGTCCTGAAGGGCGTTGATTCAGTAACAAGCGTTACGATGGTCGATCACCCGCATATAAAGCGAGAACTGCTCACAGCGTCTGCACCCTTCCACCGTTCATCGAAGATCAGGCGCGTGGCAGTCTCCGACTTTGCAAGCATATTGGCATACTTGTCCAATAGTGCATCAGTTTGCGATAGTTGCCCCGCCACTTGCTGGCAAAAATAGGCTCTAGATTTTAGACGACGACCTAGGGGTGAGGCGCACCTCGGTTGCACCCTTTGTTGCTCGGAGGGCATCGTTCAGCACTGCGAAAGATGCATTGAGTTTCTTGAGAATGAACAGGTCGCTCTGCAGCTTTTCCTCGCGAGTCTTTTCGGCGACGACGCGCTGCATTACGGTATTGTTGGCATCATCGTGGTCGTCGACACTGGTATCTGCTCCCTCTTCATGCTCTTCGCCCTCTATGATGGCGCTCTGATCGGCAGAGAAGCGTGGTAGTGCAGGGGGTGGTGCGAGGAGGCTGAAGCGGGGGGCATCACGACTGTAGTGCTTGTCCGATAACGAGAGTTCTGAGATAGATAGATCTGCACCACCAGGACCGGTATGGATGTGTGAGGAAGCGTCAAACGGATCGGGGGATGGCAACGACTGGGAAAGAAGACGCGAGTCCCCCTCAGAGCCGAGGGGGATAGACGACGATGGGGTCGACGGGGACCAGGATGACATCGGCTGCTAAGCGTGAAATTCCATAAGTCAAAGTCGTGCGTCTACCTGCGGTTACAGACTACAAAACATTTGCATGGCATTGTCTACTATGCTATTCCTTCGAAGTAGCGTGCCCATTTATGCTTTTATCCCCGGGTTTTCGAGCCAACCCAGCGGCTTCCATCAACCCAGCATAATCTACGGTCCCGCCTCGAAGACCCGAATTTATTCCGACATTCCTGAGCACGCACGCGCCCAAGTTGGAGAGAAGGCAGCCAAGCCTGAGATACAATGCCACAAAGGGTAGGAGGGGCGAGGCCATAAATCCAACTTGATCCTGCAGTGATACAGCATTGTCACCAACCAGGACGAGCATTTACATAAGGAGAAGCTTACCATAGGATGAGTTAGGTCTTCCTCGACGGTTATGACGTGGCCTCTACTCACTCTGCGCAACTGCAGTCGGACAATCATCCTGTTATAAGCGAGAGTCAATGAGTTGACAGCTAAAGGTGAGGTGCGATGTTAAAATCACCTGCCGGGTGCGCTTGGGACGGGATTAAACCAGACGTTTAACTTTTCCTGGACTTCGGCAACGACAACGTTCAAGTCGTTGTCGTACACTGCATGGCAAGCGTGTCAGTTGATCGGCCCGACGGTCTTCACGACTGGGATACTCACTGACGCTCAACACCTTGACCTGTACCTCCGGATTGCAGAGCCTGTATCACTGAAAGAGGCCCAGAATCTCGTTGCGGGAATTGGCTCTGCATAGGGGGTGCAAAAACTTGGCGTCTGTGTCGAAGTACTTGCTGATGGTGCCTTCCAGCTCGTTGGCATCGCGGGTCGTGCAGAGCATTTGGATGACGCCGGATATTTCTTTTTTTGGGTCTTGCATGTGAGTGAGAGCGAACGACGAGCGGGAAGGGAAGGGATGAGGGACAGGAAATGGGGAATTCGTTGGCTGGTTGAAGGGGACTTTTATAGCTAGAAGACAAGTGGAATGGTATTGCGATGGAATAAAAATTCCTGTGGCACCACAGTGAACGTCTGTGATCGGCATCCTCGTCAAGCAGGTCGTCCACCGCGGGGGGTGAACCAGGTCGCATTGTTTGTTAGTCCAAGCGTGCAAAGGCGACACGAAGGAGTGTGGAGCTTGAGCCGCAGAACGTCGACGGCGCGTTCGTTGGGTACATGACGGAGGGTGCGTCGGCCAAGTCAGGAGTGCAGTTGTGCTTGTGGTCTCGATCAGCTGGCATCCTGGACGGAGGTCGGGGACAGGTTCAAGAATATTCACCCCGCCCAGAATGCCATTATGTTGGAATTAAGGGAGGGAAGGGGATGACATGGGCGGGGATGCCAACGAGCGGGGGGACTCGCTGAAGTTCAAAACCAGCGAATTGTGGCATGTGTAGAATTTTGTTTGGAGGGGGACCCCGTCGAGCGGAGTTGGGCCAATCGCTCGTCCAAAAGCGAGCACCCACTCGACGCTTTTCCCCCCTTGTCGCACTTCTTGTCCCCTTTCTTTCTCGGTCCAACGGGACCAAAAGGGCGGGGAATGGATCGCACAGTTCTTGCTCCCAAAGTCACCGCGGACACTGTCCAGAGAGTGCTCACCGTCTCGACAAACACCATGCGATCGCGCGCTGCACCAGTCGGTCCTTGTGCACGACAAAAATTCCACAGCACCGGTCGATCAAAGTCTAGTCATCTTGCGGGACTTGTCGACGCAACCGCACGGTGAAAAATTCTGTCTTCTTGGTCACAGCAAGTCATACACACGTCCCGCTCGTTTCGACGCTCGTCGTGCAACGCCCGAGCCTGTTGCGGCTGCGAGAGTGTTTCGTTCACCACTCGTCCGTAGACGTGGCGGTCGCCGCAGAATACCACGGAGCTCCAGGGGTCTAGCCACAGTCAAACTGTCGAGTGAGTGTCTTGATTCACTCCAATACGTTCATACGACCGGGGGACAAATCGTGCTTGGTAGTTGGAGGCCGTTCGCAGTCAGGGGCAACGTCCCACTAGAGTGTCGAATCTCCCCAAATGCTTGAGGCGGCCAAAGGGGGGCGGCAGATGTGCGGTCATACTACCTCACACAAGCGTCTTGCTGATTTTTCTTGAAGAGCTTGACGAGCACACGTTGAGTTGCACACCTGGACTAGCGTGGTCTTGAACAAACTTGCCTGCGCTTCCCATGCGTGACGTGACGTGTCCCCTATCTGTGACATCGTCACGTATCAATTTCCCACCCGCGTACGTCCCGCCTCCCCTGGGTCGCGTTCACGGTGATGATCAGTATCTTAGTCTGTACAGGTGGACGTAGCGCACCAATTCCGTCCCCGGGCTGCTCGAGGATCGGCGCCCTTTGTGAGCATTCTTGACTAGCGCGCTTTGCAGTTTTTCTTTTTCTCCAGCTGGCGGTGTTCCAATTTCGAGTGGTCTGGCCGGCTCGAGACTATTGCCAATTTGCGGTGCTTAAAGCGAAGGATCACCCTGTTTCGTGGAGACTCGTCGGAAGATTGCTAATAAGCAGCCTTGAGAGGACGTGCGATCGCTCGTCGACGCGTACGCGGAAGCAAAATGACGCAGTATGAACGAAGCCATGGCCGTCAGAAACCAAGTTCCGCAAGCTTATGCGCGTTTGGTGCGGTCTTGCCGTCACAGAACCCTGGCAGGACACGGAGTCTGAGTTAATCTGCAAATGGGTCCCAATTGAATTTTATTTCCTCCCGCCCTTATTTTTTGTCTCTTGACTTGTTCCGTGTCTCGAAGTCGGACACGCCTCCAGCCTGCCCTCTCTCAGCATTCAAATAGACATGGACACTGGACGTCTTCCAGCTTACCGTTCGTCGTACCTTCTAAGATTCCATCCCTACCCGAGAATAAAACTGTCAGCTCGTGAGAGGGTTCTGGTGGGACACTTTTACATCTTTTTCTCTCACTGGAATTGTTCATATGTCTGCTCCGAACAGGCCTCGGCCCAGGGAGAGTCTTTCGATCTACTTCGAGCGGACTTGCATTCGGTGAGCTTCCAGTTCGAGACGTCTACGACCTCTGAATTACCGCGGACTTAGGAAAGCGACATCGTGCATACCCTAAAGGAAGCCGTTCATGAGACTGACAATCATACCCAATTGTGTCAGCAACGTTTGAGCGTGTCTTCTCTCATCATCGTACGTCAGGATGTTCTATTTTCACGGTTGCACACTAAACACTACATTGGCAAGGACCTTGCGTTGTTATGCAGGAAAGGGTCTGCTTGACAAGGCGACGGTCCCCTCTTCTTAGTTCCACCTAAAACTCATTCGGGCAGGGTATGGGACGCCCAGAGAAAAAAAACACCCATGTATTTTTTTTTTTCGGTGTAATTAAGGTATATTTTGCACAGGTAGTTGGTAAATTGTCGATTAAAATGATGTCCGTAGCGAGAAGTAATCTATCTCAGAGCCAGGATGAGATGGTTGTCTTTGCCAGCCCGCACAACAGCCACCTTGCCGTCGATAAGGACCTCCCGGTTCAAGAAGAAGCGAGGGTTGCGTTGTGCTTTGTTGTTGAGGTACAATCCACCCGCTTGAGTCAATTGACGCGCTGCCGCTAAAGGATGGTCAGTCAAGCGTCAAAAAGGTAAAATCGGCATTAGATTTACACTTTGATGAAGCGAGCCGGTGGTTGGCGATAAGATTCGGCAACGGGGTATTGAACATCTCTTCCTCAGTGCAAAATACAAGTCTAGGGTCACCCTTCAGTGACTTGATGATCCTCTCAGCCTTCAGCGTTGTATAATCCGTGCCAAATAGGACCTGAGTTGCAGTTCTGGCTGCGTCCAGTCCATCCCCTGGCAATATATAACATCAGTCATAGCAAAGGTGGACGAGACAGTGACTGACGGCCATGAACCATCAATGTGACTTCCTCCGCCAGTAGCTTTTGTGCAACACGATGTTCCGGAGACACCTAGCGAGCATCAGAATCGTGTCGCCGGAAAGAATGGAGAGTGTGCACTTGATGTTCTTGCACAACGGAAGATATATCCTCTACAGGCAACAACGTAAGCAGTCTGAGATATTTCTCTACGTCCGAGTCGCTAGTCCGCATGAAAAACTGCAGCCATTGGATCAAAATCGGATTTCCTACGATAGACTGAACAAACCTGATAGAAATCAAAGTAGCTAGTCAGGCCGTGTTCCAGCCAAATGGCGTTCCCCGCGCTCTTGCCAAACTTTTCCCCCTGTGATGTTGTCAAAAGGGGAGTTGTCAATGCAAAGCCTTTCTCCCTTGCAACACCTTCGCCATCGGGTGCATTATGTTCGACTTTGTTTATGAGTTCTATGCCAGACAGAATATTTCCCCATTGGTCGGATCCGCCGATCTGAATAGTGCACCCGTGGGTTCTGTACAGCTCGTAAAAGTCGTAACCTTGGAGGAGTTGATAGGTGAACTCGGTGAAGGAGATACCTTGCTGCGTGCTCATTCGCGTCTTTACACTGCCAGTGCTAAGTCAGAAGAAGACGAAAATGAATTGATATATACCTGTCTCTCGTTACCATGCCGTTCACGCGGAAATGTATCCCAGTCGTACGTAGAAAATCGAGCAAGTTGACGTCCTTGAGCCACGTGAAGTTGTTGAGAACCTGCAACGAAGGCAGAGCGGACGATTGAATGGACAATCTGTCTTCTGCATACGTGGCCGCACTATTGAAGAACATTTTGAGAGCTTGGGTGAGCTTCACTGTATTCGACTCGATCTGCGTTTTTTCGGCAAGCTGGCGTTCAGTCATACGTCCCGAAGGATCTCCAACCAGGCCTGTCGCACCACCGATCTATAGCAAGTAAATCATGAAATGACAACAGTCGTGCTGTTGTTCGACCACTTACAAGCACAATCACGCTGTTACTGCGCAGTCGAAAATGCAACAGACACATCAAAGGAAGAAGATGACCAGCATGGAGCGCTTTCGCAGTTGGATCTATTCCAAGATAGATAGTGCGAGGCTGTACAAGGTGTCTCTCGAGGTCATCTGGGCTGACACGATGCTCTGTTTCAGTGAGCGAGCATGCATACGCAAGTCAGCTCACCGCGTCACGTTTGCTACGAGCTGCCTCGAAGTGAGCTCTTGAACGAGACTCCTGCCGCTGTGAAGGCGTATTGAGGGTAAATACGCCCTTTTCGTACTGTTAGGGTATGAACAGGGCCATCGACGGGCAAGACGGAACATCTGACACGACGGTGCGAGCCAGAAAAACGACGGGCCGGTCGGACCGCTGATTTGGTTGGATCTGGATCGGGAAGTGTTGATTGCACTGCCACAACCACCGCTTCTATCATCTCATGGAGTTTGAAGTCGTCGCTCAATGTCACACGACGAACGCTCGCGTCTGTCGCATGAAGCTCGCTCGTGAGTACCAAGTCAAGTCTCTTGGACATACTCTCTGGACAACCCCATCTCCTAGACGGCGTCACCATGCTGCCAACCTTTATGCCGGTCGCAACCCAAGCTGCGATCAAAGGGCTCATACCTCAGCAGGTCGAATCTCTAGGGATAACCCTCATCCTCAATAATGCATACCATTTGAACTTGAGACCAGGGACTAAGCTGCTTGATGAGGTCGGAGGGGCACATGCGTTCCAAGGATGGCATCGGAATATTCTAACAGCGAGTGCTTCTCGTCCTTCGTCGATGTGCCTGACGAATGAAATCCCGCCCAGGATAGTGGTGGTTTCCAATTAGTCTCTCTCAACAAGTTCACGACGATCACAGAGGAAGGAGCCCTGTTTTCTAGTCCTTTCACTGGGGAACCGACCATGTTGACTGTAATCTGCCACCATATGTGTGTTAAGCACGACTGTGACATGTTGACTCCCAGCCAGAAGAAAGTATTTCAATACAGCACTCCATCGGCTCAGACATCATCATGCAACTGGATGACGTCGGTGGGTCCTTGGATCGTGACGTATAACCAACTAAATTCCCGACCAAGCCCAGTTAGTAGTCTCACCGTTGGGCCCAGAGTAGGTGAGGCTATGGAACGTTCCGTCCGATGGTTGGATCGATGTATCGAGCAACACGAGCGATCGGGAAGGAAAGACAGGCAAAACCTTTTTGCAATAGTTCAGGGCGGGTTGGATCCTGTTCTCCGTGATAAGTGCCTGGATGCCATGATTGAAAGGAAGGGTCACATAGCCGGGTTTGCCATCGGTGGTTTAAGTGGAGGTGAAGAGAAAGGTATGTTCTGCAATCATTCGGCGAATGACCTCCGCCTGGAATATGTCTAGATGTGTTCTGGAAAATGTAAGGATCACCCAGCACGGTTTGCTGCCTTTTTTAATATTCTCGCCATCCATAGCATCAAACAATGTGCAGACAAATTGCCATTCGATCGTACGCCTTTTTTCCGTCATCCACGATACATGGTCTCATGTTGCTAATCAGGACCACGGTATTCGATGGGTATTGGCTTTGCGGAGGGTCAATATTATTGCACCTTCCGATTGTGTCTCGGCTAATTGTCTACTTCCGCAGACCTTTTGGTTTGTGTGGCGCTGGGCATTGATATGGTGTGTCTTGCCAACGTATCCACTGGGTTGTGGGAGTATTAATGAAAGGTTTCTGCAGGCGGATTGCGTGTTCCCTACTCGGACTGCTAGATTTGGAGTTGCCTTGACTTTCAAGGGTCCGCTGAATCTGCGTGCGTACATGGCATCCTATCAGACAGGGTATTCACCCTTTTCTAGGACTGAAAAGGCATGCACAGAGCATGGATCGAATCGATGGCGACTGTCCCTGCCCGACATGCAGGACTGGAACGTCTCGCGCGATGCTGCACCATATTGTCACGATCGAGACCGCTGGGGCCCACGGTATCTGGACTTCGCCTCTAATTACCGCTTCATTCTGACGTGTCAATGTCACCCACAGCACTGACGCAGCATAACTTGGTGTTCCAGGCACAAGTGATGGGCGGGGCCCGTGATGCGATCGTGGAAGGAAAGTTCCCTGAGTATCTTCGAACGTTCTTCAAGAATTATTTTGGTGACCAAGGATATCCCGAGTGGTGCGTCAATGCCCTAAGAAGTGTGGGTGTGGACTTGATCCAAGGTGAGGATGTGCCTGTGATACCCGGACGAGGTGCAAAGTGGGAGTATTCAGACGCCGCATAGGTAAATAAGGAGATAGTTCATTGGAACTTTACAGGCAAGTAGACAGACGATGTATCCTATCGTTTACTCTTTCGGCTCGGCCGGGCATTCTTCGCTCGTTTCCTCTCCACAAGTTTTCGGGCTTTGTGGATCTGATCGACTGTCTTTATTTCGTTCTTGACACGCCGGAGAGACTTTCCTCGGAGTCGTTTACCACTGCTCATCTTCGACAACTTCCAAGTGTTCTTGACCGGCGTCGCTTGCGAGTCCCCGCCATCTCCGCCAACCGCGTCCTCTTGCTTCTTCTTGAGCTGCCTCGCTTTCCGTTCGTAGTCCTTAGAAAGTTTGTTGAGCGGCTTCGCCTCGAAGATTTTGTTGTGCTTCCACCCCCTTCCACCACTTGCGCGGGCAGAAGCAGGTCGCGCTGCTTCCCGCTCCCCAATTTTTGGGAGAGTCAGCTTCGTTTTTTTCTTCCACTCTTCGAAACGTCCGCTTCGGTAGGTCGCAGGAAGACGTACGCCGTTTTCCGTCCGCACAAGCTTAATGTTATCTGCACCTACGCCGTCGCCTTTGATGAATTTCTTCTTCTTTTTGTCCCAGGTCATTTTGGTGTGTCGGTGTCTCTCGGTCACAGTAACATCCCCCATGAGATCGAATGATGCGCCATGGGCTTGTGCGACGAAGGAAGAGGCCCCGTCAGTGAGCGAGTATCTGGTGGATCGACGACTCAACAAGCAATACGTAGCAATGCAACGATACATGCCCTTTTTCAGTGTTGGCATCCTTGTGATAGTGCGACATGTAGAAACCCTCATCGCGATAGTTGTCTTTGCTCTTCTTTTTCATCGAGGTTTCGAACACAGCCTACAAAGTCTATGAGCCCGGTCCAGTGATCACAAGACAGACCAGTGCACCGTAATATCTTCTTCATCCGCCAACTCTACTTCGGCGTCGCCCTGTGGTAACGAGTCTGCTGCGTCAACGGCTCCAGATGAGGGTGCTGACACCACGCTTCTTTCTACCGCTCTTGCCAGTGCCTTTCTACGTTCCTTCATCAACGCGGCATTCGCAGTTCCCCATTTACCTCGTGTCCCAAGCTCAAAGACGGTTTCTGCAGGCTTGAACATGCTCACAGCTCGAACGATGGCAAGCCTTTTTTCTTCTTTCTCCCGTTCCTCGTCATATGACGCGATGACCTCACTACTTTCCGTCTTTGCTTGCCACACGAGCGACAATACGGGATGAACTCCATGAGCATCCGAGGCCCACCCGTTTCCCGACTTTGCCATTTCCTTGGCCCGTTTGTAGCTCGCAGCGCTGGCTTTCCCTCGGCTTCGTTCATACATGGATTGACCCCGGTGTACGACGCTACGGAGGGAGGGTAAGCTGTGGTGTGCTGCGTGTAGTGTGCGGATGTATTCGACCTCGGCATCAACAGTACCCCGCGGAAAGGGACCGAGTATGAGTGACTGTGTGTACGGCTCCTCGGAGGATCGAACGGACGGTGGGTGTCCGGAGACGCCAAGCAACGGACGTGCAAGGAAGAGTTGTAGATCACATAGATACGCGGCTTCGTTGTGTGTGACAAAACTCCAAGCCCACCCCTTTCTCCCCGCACGAGCTGTCCTCCCAACACGATGGACAAAAATTCTCGCACCGACAGGGAAGTCATAGTTGACAACGTGCTCCAGGATTGGAATATCGAGCCCACGCGCAGCGACATCTGTGACGACCAGAATTTGCGTCTTTCCTGCTAGAAAT
>JBBPKC010000001.1:215221-235616 GCA_038089055.1 Tylopilus aff. balloui | reverse complement strand
AATACATGGCCGTCGCCCGCTGTCTGTCCGCCATGACCTTGCTCTTCAAGTCGGATTGATAATCTGTGCGAATCCTTGCGACATGATTCTACCATGATATAAGTATACTGCAGCAGGAATGATATGGATTTATACCTTGAGTTCACGGGCTTTCTCAAATTTTGACATATCGCTCTGACCCTTCAGCGAGCTACCCGCGGCCAAAAACACGTACTTGTAGTTGCCGTTTACATTTTCGACCCAATTAGCAAGCCAGGTCACTGTTCGATCATGGATCACGGCCTTCCAGTTCCCAGGCATGTTGGGGACAGGAATAGAAGCACCCTCTCCGATGTTGATAGTGATATCTTCCGGGCGAACGCGGAACTATACCGTACGTCAGTGGTTCGCCCGCCCCCGGTCAGCCTGACGCTCTTACTTTTAGAGCGCCTTTCTTGGGATGATCACCACGACCGCGAAACAATCCCGGAGGTTCTGCACGGAAATTCCCAACCTTTTCCTTACGCCCGTCAAGGAGACATGTCATATACTTCTCCTCCATCGCGTCCTTCTGTTTCTTGAGCTCCTTTTTCTCAGTTGTACTCAACGCTTTCTTCTTGGCCTTCTCTGCCTCGAAGTATTCGAACATTGGACGGAAATCGCATTTGTCGAACTCGGTTATCTTGATTTTGTTACGCTACGAAAGAGTCACCATTCAAATTCCGACGAGTAATGAAATGGTGCTTACAGGAGGATGGTCGTTCAGAATCTTGAGCCAATCGTCGAAGAAATTCTTGTTGAACGTCTTATCCTGGGCATGATCTGTCTCTAACATAGCCGCATAAAAGCCGGCGACTTCCTCGGACTCTGGTGGAAGGTCAACCCCCTTGCCTGAGTTGAATCGTTAGCGTTTTTCGGAAAAACGCAAGATGCGACGAATTAGGACCTTGGTACTTCATCTTGACATGCGAGGGAAGCGGCTCATAAAGAGGTGGAAATATAACGCCATTGTGCTCGAGAGTCTGCCACTTCTCCTCACCATCTCCGTTGACTTGATCCTCCCACCACCGGTAGACTTCCTCGGCCTCCTCTTCCTCCTTCTTCTCCTTCTTTTTCGTGGTCTGAAGAGTCTCGGAAGAAGGGCCCTCTTCTTTGGTCTTCTTGGTCTGCGCTCTCTTTCGTGTTGGCTTGACGTCCGCCATCTCGACGTCATTCTCCGGCTTCACCTTTACTTTGCCTGATGAACGCTTCCTCGTCAAAGGCTCGTCATCTGAAGCGGAAGAGACGTGTCCTTCCTCTACTTTGATTTTCTTGCTCGGCGGTGACCCGCCCTTGCCACCCGAAGCGCGCTTTCGTCTGACAGTGGTAAAGGTAGCATCACCCGCACGCTCTGCCTTGGCATTGGATGTAGCCTGTGATTCGCGACGGAGAACAGGAGATTTGGTTTTCTTGGTCGGCGAGGAAGCAAGTGGGGCGTCGTCGCCATCCTTGCTGCCAGAGTCCTGGACTGCAGCACGTTTTGGTGGTCGTGATTTGCCAGGCGCTTGAATACCATTGGTCTGGGACTAGAGGAAAATTATAGGGGAGTCGGGAAATAATTAGGACTGACGGGACACATACTAAAGGCATGTCATCTTCGCTCATTGGAGAGTCATCTGCATCACCATTGAGATGACCGTTACCGTTGACTGCGACGTGGCTGTTCCCATTGGTGCCAGCAAAGGCAGTTAATGGTAAATCTTCGTCAGAGGACATGGCAGAGTGGAGAAACGCAGGATATGGATCGGGTGGGTAGTGATGGGGTCAGAGAGAACAGTAAAGACGGAGGAACGCGGAGAGAGACAAGTCAAGAGTGCCTTCTGCCAAGCTGTGAACCGACGAAATGTGAAGTCTGGTTAGACCTGCCCTAAATTATACTTCACGTGATTTTGATTTAACGGACATGGACGGGAACGGCTAAGCTGCGGCTTAGCACTCTGTTTCTGGTCAGCACAAGGTCAGTACCGCGACTGAAAGGGTCCATCTGGCGTCGTGCTCAGTCGGTGTGTCCTACAGCATGTCCAACCCGCCACTTTTCCGTGATCCATGGGCCAAGAGGGAGGCATGGCGGAAACACCCTGTGTTCTCCAATCGTGCCATGTTCTCCAGCATGTTTCCCGGCTTCGGAATAGCTGCGGTCGCATTCACTGCCTACGTCGTCTTTGATAACTTCTATGGAAAAGTACAGAATAGCAGCCATTGACTCGCGGTATGTTCAGATCTGGCCACGTCTGCGAACACTCAAGCCACATCTCTACTTTTGTCAGGATGCGCGTCCCCTCTCAACCTGTGTTTGACGTTCTGGACCTGTACTATATACCTAACCAGTCCACGTCACATCTCCCGTATCGTCCGATGCGCGCCTGCTGTCGATATCGTCGTATTTCTCGCGCAGATACTACGTGGCGTAGATCATTAGGAAAGTTCTGCCGTGTTGCACATCAAGTCAAGCGCTAGTACTCAAAGTGGCTGTCATTCCAGAGGGGGCATCCTCCGCACCACCTTTCCCTCGTTCTTTGCATGCGCCTTGAGTTTCTCCAAGACGGGAGAGTTGGACCACCGTTCGGGTGGTGTACGGTTTCCCGTAGACCAGTAATATATATCCCAGTCGGGTTCATCGAGCAACTACAGAAATGCTCATCAGGTTGGGAAAGACATTTGGGAAAGACAGTACCTTGTCGTATTCGCATAATTCATTACGGGACATGGCGGAAAGGTGTTCGCGGGCAAAGGTGCTCAGCAAAAGGTCGCTCTCGAGCGTGCCGCGTTTGCGCGACTGGTAGAGAAGCCGTGCACGTATCGTTTCAAGTGACTCGTTTGAACGAGGTAGAGGCTCCGGTGCAGGCACGTCGGCTGGCGTGGTCGTGCTGGAGAGATGCTGGGGGGTGTGAGGAAGCGGCCACGGATCGGACGATGCCTTGGATACAGAAATAAAGAGCGTGCGCGCGAGACGACGTGCAGCAACAGCGGGCACCATCTTGGTCGTCACCGTCTAAGTTGTTCAAATTCCCACCCCTCCAAGTTCCAACCAATATATTTCCAAGTTACGGTAACTATCTCCTGTCGAAACGGAGATGGCCCGTTCAACCCATGAGATATCGCTTGTATACTTCGTTGTTCGTCTCCTCCACATAATGATACCCCAGATTGTCCAGAAATTGCTGGAACCGACCATAATCTTGAGGAGGCACTTGAATTCCTGTCAACACCTTGCCGAGGTCTGGAATGCAACTAAGCGGTGACCTTGGCATCGGCGTGAACGACAGACCTGCACCGTGGTTGCGGTAGTGGAACAAGGATATGTTCCATCCTTGTTGAAGGCCTTCCAAGAACTTGTGCAGAACCCCCGGTCGCTCAGGAAATTCTAAGGGTAGGGCATAGGTCACGTTTGCACGCTCGAAAACAGCAAAGATGTTAGGCATACCAAATCTAAATAGACGTTCATCAGGTACAACCTGGGGTCCCCCAACCATATACCTCGTATGGCTCTTCGCCATCTCGTTGTCGCTAATGTCAAACCCCTTGAAACCCTTTTGTCGAATGGCCTCCAGTACTGCTGAAACTTCCTTTGTCCGTAACGAGGACTCTAATTTGAATGAGAGGAAGACGTGTGCGATGTCTGGTGAGTTGTACCGGTATGCGAATTCCGTGACAGGTCGAGGGAATATGATCGAGTTGAGAGCAAAGAAACTGTTCAAAGACATGAAGGTGTGGTGATAGATCACCGATGGGAATGTACCTGCCGGGTTTCTCAGGGATTTCGACACTCAACAAAGCTTCACGTCCTTCACCGAGTTCTGCACGCTCGGCGACGAATCTCAAACGATCAAAATTCATGTTCGCACCGCTGACAACCGCAACGAACATTTTTTGTGCACCAATCAATTTATTGGCGATAATGTGGCGTTTCAACCCAGCAAGCGCGAGCGCCCCCGCCGGCTCGGTGATCGATCGGGTTTCTGTAACGAACATGTAGTCATCGGGTAGTGCAAATCGACTTTGGAAACGTACCCTCGAAAATGTCTTTGATTGCAGCGCAGAGCTCGTCGTTGTCAACGAGAACGATTTCGTCCAGAAGGCGTTGACAAATGCGAAACGGCTCTGCGCCAACCACTCGGACAGCTGTGCCATCGCTGAATGGGCCAACTTCGGGCAACGTCACGCGGTAACCCTTTTTCAAACTTTGGTACATGGCATCAGCATCGATGGTCTCTGCGCCGTATATTTTGGTTTTTGGGTTCCCGATGCGTTTGACGTATTCGGCGATGCCAGCAACCAAGCCACCACCGCCGATGGCGCCGAAAATACCGTCGAGGTTGTCGGAGTCGGGTAGCTGTTTGAGAATCTCCATGGCGGTGGTACCTTGTCCGGCGATGACCAAGGGATCATCGTAAGGTGGGACGAACGTAAGACCATGTACGGCTGCAAGACGAGCACACTCTGCCTTTGCCTCGTCGAAATCGTGCCCGTGAAGGACGACCTTTGCACCCAAACGTTGAACATTCGCGACTTTAATGGAGGGGGTGCCTTTTGGCATGACGATGGTGCACGGTATGCCGAGTTTTGTTCCGGAGAGGGCGACGCCTTGAGCGTGATTGCCTGATGAAGAGTGTAAGCGGGGAACACTCAACAAGGTAGCGCAAGGGGTGGACGCGTATGCAGGGTACGCACACTAACCAGCACTGCATGTGATGACACCCTTCCATCTATCTTCTTCGCAGATGTTTGACATGAAGTTGTAGGCACCACGGATTTTGAAACTGAAGACTTCTTGCAGGTCCTCGCGTTTGAGCCAAATGTGATTTCCCAACTTTGCGCTCAGATTTGGGGCGTAGACGAGAGGTGTCTCTGTGAGCACTTCATATACTTTTGAACGGAGAATGAGACGGAGATAGTCAGGTTCATTGGAGGCGAGAAGATGGTGAGGTGCAAGAGAGGGGTAGGATAGAGGTTCTGGTGCATGGGACGAGTACTCGAGAGCGGCAGATGTGGCAGCCATGGGGGAGTGGAGCAAGTTTGGTTTCATGACCGCAGCGCTCGGCAGTTACCGAAGTCGGAAGGGGAGGTCTAGGCGGGACGTCGCTGGCCCAGTGCAAGCCTCTTGGTAGACCGCTCACGCCGCGGTGATCGTCACGACACGACGGCGACGACAGCGAGCGCGAACGCGCCGGATACGCGTGATGGAGAAAGTCACGTGCAGCAAGATGACTGCATGCGATGTGCGGCGGCGTTGGCCGCGACGGGGATCGTTGACGGCAAGCGTGTGATCACCGACGTGTCCGGTGTGCGTGGAGGGTGTCGTGCCCGCTGGGGAGGCAGCGATTGCGCGAGAGACGTCGCCGCTGTCGAGGCAGATGAACCCGCGCCTTGATCGCGACGAGACCGGGTCGGGTGTTGGGCAGTGGGGTCGTCGAGGAAAGCGGCGAGTGCGAGGACGGCGTCGGGGAGGGTGGGGAAGGGAAGGGAGGGAACGGGGGGGGGAGATGTAGAGTGAGGGCAGCCAGCCCTAAATAATGAAAGTTCTGAGCAATCGAGTTTACTTTGTTCTTGACCATGGCCCAAGCAGCGACGATGGGACCTCCCCTCTCTCCGCGCGAAACCCGTCGCTCAGGCAGACGCTCTGGCCCATTCGCATCCGCAAGCACTTCAAAGTCACCAGACTCACCCGCCCCAGAGCCCGCATCAAGAACCAAGGACACATCTGTCCGCCCCGCCCCACCGAACACCAACCCAAATGGCCGCACAAAGCGTCCAAAGCAAGAGGACATGGACGACCCCATCCCAAACAAGAACACCCACTCAAACGGTGCCGCCTCCAGTCATGCCAACGCCAACGGCAGGTCAAAACGCAAGGGCAAAGAGAAAGAGAAACCTCCTTCCCTGGATCAGCTCGTCGAACAAGCCCCCTCCAAACACTCCTCTGCCTCTGCCGGCACAGCCGAGCCCCAGGACGATGACGCGGAGGAACAGGGCATCACGCGTTGCGTGTGTGGTATGAATGGTCTGTCCCCCGCTCTCCCTACCCGTCCCGCATCCTCATCCGTAATCCTCTTGTCAGAGGACGACGCCGAAGGTGGTGAATTCATGGTTCAGTGTGAAATATGCAATGTTTGGCAACACGGCCTTTGCATGGGCTTCGAGTCCGAAGCCCAACTCATGGCAGCAGCCGACTATTACTGCGAACAGTGCAAACCAGAGCGTCACCAGGATCTTCTTAGGTGCGTCTCTTTCTCCAGCGCCCCCTCGTCCGCGCCTTGACTCCATCCTTCTAGGCGGCTAGCAAGGAGGCCCCGCGAATCGTCGACTCACTCACGCAACACGGCTTCTCGTCTCTCTCGTTCTCACTCACCCACTCATTTGTTGAAGCCCCCCAAGAGACGCAATACGATGAACAGCCGTGATGCTGCATTCGACGAGAGCCTTAAAGAGCTTATCGAAGCAACAGCCGCAGAGGCGGCGGCTGCAACAGACCCCTCCAAACCCGTCATGAACGGTTTCACGAGTGGCCAAAGTGAAGTACCTGATGATGGTTCAAACGGGCGTAAGAAGCGAAAGCGCGGGGAAGACGATGTGTGCGTTCGCCCTCCCAATCCCAGATCCAGCTATAGCTGACACCGCAGAGTAGCCTCCCAAAGAAGCATACCAGATCGGCGTCGAGCGCCTCGGATGGTCCTGATGTGGCCGCCAATGTTGTACCGGAAGAGCTCCCTCCTCCGAAACGCTCTGCGGGTGGGAAGTCGGGTAATTCACGAAACCGACGAGGGGGTGGACGCAAGGCAGTCCCTGCGCAGCACGATGTTGTCGTTTCGATCGAGGGCGAGGAAGGTATGTGCCCGGGTCAATCGAACGATATCATGCCCAACATATCCACGTGACATTGACCCAGGGACAGGTCCGGGTAAGCGATCGACCCAGACGAGCCGCGGCAAAGGTGGTCCGACGCCAAAACGACCACCTGCGTCCTCATACGCACCTGCAGGCGCCGTGCAGGACAGCTCGAGCAAGCGAAATCACTCAGGGACAGGAGGGGTGGCGAGCAGCGCTGCCGAGAATTCTCGTGCATATCGCAATTCCCATGCCTACGCAATCTCCCAGCAGCCGCTATTTACGTCATGGAACCTGCCAGACTATCTGGCCCACCTCGAACACATGCTCCCAACAGACGTTCCACGCCCGCTTGAAGTCCGCAGCCTCGCCATCGGTCCCGGTGGCAGAGAGTCTCTGGAGAGAACGATGGAAAGAGGGGTCAAGGTCAAGTGGCCGAGCAAACGCATGAGCGTCGGAGATATGAACAAGCGTGTTCGCGCGCTTGTGGAGTGGGTGGGGAGGGAACAAGCGGGTGCACTCGACCGCGGCCGTCGGAGAGAGGCTCTGGAAAGAGCCTTGAAGGGGAGTACCTCAGGGTCAGGTGGCGTCCTGCGGTGTTCGTCCGTGCCTGACGATCGCGATACGGGAGGGGACCCTCGTGGGGGACGCGAATCACCCATGGTGGTCGACATCTCTGCTGAAAACGCCGCGTTACCCACTACCGTTGAATCCATACCAACGAAACCAGCTTCGTTTGACCTCGCTGCGCAGCAGTCGACGATGAAAATGATGGAGGAGTTGATGGAGGAGCTGATCAGCTTTCAGGAGCGGTTTGGGCCGGGTGTAAAAAGTAGAGATCGGGAGCGCCGGCCAGGATCATGAGTTCAGTGTACGAGGGGGGGGGGACTTTCTGTCGATTTTCTACACATCTCTTCTGTCATCGACTCCATACACGTGGCATTGTTTGGCAACAGCCTCTGAAACAAACAAACCCGGCCTACTACTCTCACAATGAACTCGCTCGACGGCACTTGTCCTCCCTCACCAGGCCTCTCCAGCCACGACGAGGACCATGCTGGCGACTACTCCTCTCGCATGGAGGAACTATTCGATGGCGACGAAGAGGAACACGCAGACGAGGAGGAGGAGTTCCTCTACGACGGCGTCGACGCCGAGCGGCTCACAGGCACTAATTACCGGGAACAGCTACGCGACATCCTCGGGCCAGACGACACCTCTGACTTGTTCGAGGAAGAGGAAATAGAGCGTTCTCTTCTCAAGGAAGATCCCAGCGAAAAGTTTGGCGATCCCAATGCTGGAGAGCCATCCGTCAGTACCCCTTTCTGCCTCGTGTTGATGGGACATAGCTAAATAGTTCGTAGGAGCACCCGCACGCAGTCCTTGATCCTGCAACTCTTCCCCAGCCCCAGCTTGCCCAGCCCGCTACGGCTGAGCTACCCCAAAAACCCCTGCTTGCTCCATCTCTTTCGTCTGGTGTGCCACCCGAGCCCTTCTTACTTCCGAGCGTGTCTCGGCTCCGCTCATTTACCTCCAACTCCAAGAGTCCTGGGAGCGAAGTCAACCACAGCTTGCCGGATGTCTCCGCTCCGCTTCACTTTGCCTCACCTCCTTCCCGCGTTTCCGACATTTCCAGAAGTTCTACTCCTGGTATTGGAGATTGGACTTGGAAAGGCCATCCCAGGCTCGAAAGAGAAGTATTCCGGTGGACAGCCCTTCAAAATGTGGGAAGCCGGTTGTATGGGAAGCGCCCATCAAAAGCTGCCCTCGTCTTGGGTGCATCTAATCTAGGTTCCCCGACGGTTCTAGCTGCAAACGGTCTCATCTGTGTGGGGACCGATGCTGGTCGTATATTCGTTTTCGATTTTAAGCAGACCCTATTAGCCATCTGCGGGGGTGAGGCTTCAGGTTACTATTTACTTGTCTTGTCTGCCAATCATGCGCTTACGCTGTGAAAGCCAGCACCGTAGGATCTACGTCTGCCGTTGCGTTATCTCACGACCACACCTATATTGCTTCGGGTCATGTCTCTGGGTATATCCAGATTTTTGACCTCAAGAACCCGCAAGTACCGGCGCGCATCGTTGCTCCTCCGTCACCCCAAGCCATTACGTCCGGAAGGCAAGAAGGTCATCTTGCAGGCTCTCGCATTGTCAATGTTAGCTTCGTCGCAGGTCGTCACACAGCCATCATCTCAGCTGATGAGAATGGTTTAGCTTTCTACCACAGCCTGGGCAAGGTCCTTTTCGTAGAGGCATCCGATACCATCCGTATTCTTGGGAATTATCCTCTGGAACTTGGCCACCAAGGTTCCTTTGTCCCCGTGCCTAACGCTCAAAGCTTTCGCCGACGCAAACCCCGCAATACTCTGTTGTCGATGGCCACGTTGCCACTCGGCACTGTCGCTCATCCAACCGATGCATACCAGATTGTTGCGCTCCTCACCGTTAGTAAATTAGTCATCGTTGGTTTAAAGCCCACACCAAAGACGTGGCTGAAGCGAGCACGCCCCGATGACGCTGGATTGACCTCACTGGGGCGAAGAAGGGGCACGTTGGCGTGGTTTCCGAGCATCATCGTGCCTAATGAGTCAAAGGATGTTGAGTGCGACCCGACACATCCAACGTTAGCTTACTCCTGGGGAAGATCTGTTCGCCTTCTATGCATTTCGCAGGCAATAGTGAAACGCTCAGTGCCTAACTCACGCACAGGCAAGCCACACGAGGTGGACATGGGAACCCTTGTTTTCGAAGATACTGGTAATTGGGCAGTGGATGATGTGATTGTTGCCCTGCAGTGGTTGAACGTGGACGTTTGTATCCCGGTTGTTGAGGGAAACGAATTTAGCCTGACCATGATCACAGCAACTACTTGTCTTCACGGCTGCCAAGCTCAGCGTGTACGATGTTCGTACGTCCAAGCCTATCGAGCATACACCCTTCAACGTTTCAGCATTGGTTTCACCATCTCTCGGCTCCACAACCGACGGGTCGATGTCATATCTCGAATCCCTCAGCGATGTTGCTCATAGCATTCGCGCTTACAAGGGGAAGATATTCCTTTTGGTTAGTCGCCACTATCGTGTCTCGGATGGTGGCACTAACCCTGTATAGTGTCGCGAGGAGCTTCAGGTGGGAACAATGCTTACTTGGGCCGACAAGATCTTGTCGTTAGTCGAGCAAGGTGATTTCCTGAACGCCATCGAGTTTACACGCTCGTATTATACCGGAGAAGCACCAGGCAACCGTAATGGATTGCCGCACACCGCTGAAGATCAGAAAGCAGTTCTTGGACAAAAGTTGCGCGAGTTGATGGTGGCATCCGCCAGCTATGCGTTCTGCGAAGATAGGATGACAGATGGCACGCATTCTAGCCCAGACGGCAGAGGTGTTGACCGGACTCCTCTCTTCGAAGGCCTGGTCACGAGTTGCGCGCGCTCCTGCATTACCCTCGATAACTACGATTTCCTGTTTGAAGATCTGTTCCAGCATTTCGAGGACGCTGGAATAACCCGGATCTACTTGGAACAACTTGAAACGTTTGTGCTAGGAGGCATGATCAATTTCGTGCCTCCGCGCATAACTCAGCGGCTGGTGGCGCTTCACGAGGACGCTGGCCAGCCCTCTCTTGCCGAAGGAGTTATTTGGCATATCGATCCTTCATGTTTGGACATCAACCAGGCTATTCATCTTTGTCAAACTCATCAACTCTGGGATGCCCTGATTTATGTGTACACACGTGCCCTACAAGACTATGTCGCTCCGCTAGTGGAGTTAATTTCTCTAATTCGCCGATTTCCCGGATTTTCGTTTGTTCCAAATGGAGCAGGTGTGCAACACACAATTTCGTCACTCCGTCACGCATACAAGATTTTCCCTTACCTGATCGATGTTCTGAGTGGCCAGACATACCCAAGCGGCGAACCTTTACCATCTGACGTGGCCGAATACGCGAAGCACGACGTCTACAACTTCGTATTCAACGGAACATCCACTGTCTGGCCCTCTGATGGTGGTCATTTGATCCTCACGGGAAATGGAGCGGAGCCCACATACCCTTACGCTCGGTTGTTGCTCCGTTTCGACGCGGAGTCGTTCCTTCACTCTCTGGACATTGCCTTCGAGGACTCGTTCCTTACGGACTCCCCCGACATAAGTAGGCTGTCGATCGTCAAGATCTTACTAGACATCGCTTCGTGTCAAGATCTACCGCTTTCTGCGACCGTTTTCATCAACATTTTCATCGCGCGAAACGTTCCGAAGTATCCGCAATACATTCGTGTTGAAGATCTTGATCCTCGCGTCCTCTATGATCTCCTCGTGTCCCTCGCTACTTCCCTCGACCCTGAAACCCGAGAGGATCGGCAGCTCGCTGCTGAATATCTCTTATCAGCGTATACACCTCGTAACAACTCCGAGATAGAGAGAATCTTCGAAAAGGCAGGCTTTTACCGCATTTTGCAAAATCGACGTCGACACGAACGCCAATGGACGCGACTTCTGTCCGTCTACCTGCTTGATCCAAGCTTGCAGACTGCATCACTGCTTCCTTACGTCGAGGAAGTTCTCGATCTCTCGAAATCAGATAACCATGGTGTCTTATCCGAGGATATCCAATGTTCCCTTTCGAAATCTCTTGGTCATCTCCTTACACTCGACCTGGAATCGACTGCCACCCTGGTCGACAAGTTTACTCCGAATTTGCACGAAGCTACTCTTGACATCATGGATGATCGTCGGCGTTATGACTATCTCCTTCATCTGATCAATTCGCAAGTAGCAGACAGGGAAGAAATTACTTACTCAAATCTTCCGGACCATCCACACCTCAGCGACCCTCTTCGCTTACTCTTCATCAAGCTGCAGTGTCAGTATAGGCCTTCAGATGTCATCGAAACCCTAGAACGCACGCGGAATGATCTTGATTGGCCGGCCGTAGAACGGATTTGTGAGGAAAACCGCGCATATGGGGCAGTGCTGTGGGCATTGAATCAACGAGGCCGGCCACGGGATGCGCTGGCAAAGGCCGAAGCGTTCGAGAAACAGTTGACGCAGAGGATTGCCCGAGCAGTCCTTGATTTGGGTGCCGGCGATGCAGACGTCGAAGAATTGGTTAATGCTTTGAGAGAGGTTGGACAAAGAGGCGCGGGTATATGCTTGGAACACTCGAGCACGTCAGCCGCGACCGCAGTCCCGCTCGAAGACATTTGGTTTCAGCTACTCAGCAGTCAGCTTCACTCCGTACAGGTCGTATCCAATCTTCGTTTGGCAGACGGGGTTGACGGCCACCGATTGAAGACCATGGCCCTTTCAAGCTTGCGGGAACTCGTGCAAAATACGTTCACCTCCTTGGTCACCATCAGCTCTACTCGAGCCGTCTCATTCCCGCACCTATTCAAACGCCTGGTCGATCCCAGACTCTATGCAGATTCCTCTCCGGGTACGCCTTACACGGAATTCAGAACGATTTTAACGGGGATGTTGGAGTCTTATCGCGGCGACGGGGACATGCTATCCATTTCTCAGAAATTACTTCATCGAGATGTTTTCGACACTGTGGAGGAGTACACGAAGGAGAAGACGAAGGGGTGGTCAGTTCCGCATCTTTGCTCACACTGTCATCAGACACTGTTGCAGCACGAAAGGTCAGGTGGTACGAATCGGACAGACGTCAGTATAACTGTCACTCGTGCAGCCGCATATCACACCTCTTGCCAGTATTAATAGCCGTATCTCGTAGTGAACATTCGATACTCATTTATATAGGTACTTCGGAATTCTCAAGATTCTATCATAGTTGTTGCTCAGAGCCTTGGATAACAACAGCAGAGATCAACACCCATCTTCGACGAGCTCGCTGCGAACCATCTGGGAGAGTTGTAGGTAACTCTCGACCGACGTTGTATCCACGCCCAGTAACTTTGCGTCCTGACCGAGTGCTTCGACGTCTATAATCATCTGGGTTCGAATGCGTTCTTCATCGCGATCACCATCCTTGCCATTGCTCGGGCCACTGAAGATGCCCAGAGCCGACTTCTTTCCTTTCTTCAAACGCCTCAGCGATTCCTCGGTCTTCCTCATCGCCGTCAAGTACTGGACATATCTACGGTGCATAGTGAGCAACTACCGCTGCACCATCGACGCAGAGGCAACTACCTCTGGCAAACGTTATCAAATACTTCCATTGCCGACTCACTAAGCAAACCTTCGTGCAGACGGTCACCTGCGACACTCGAGCTTCCGATCCCAAAGAATGCCTTAACAGGACGGAGGATTAAGGGTACGAAATAACTGGGCTCGGTAGGCATGCGTTTGCTGGACATTGCCCGAAATTGAGAGGGTATAGAACGGACGGGTAAAAGAGAATCGCATGCTCGTCGAGACAGTAAATGGATGACCTGCTTCGTCACTTGCCCGGCTAAAGAACTCAGAGAATTTAGTTGCTCTCGGAGCACATCTTCCCGGATTTCAGCTGAGTCGATCGAGATAGTATCAATCTCAAGAAATGCGCACCTTCAGGATTGATGTACATATCCTGATGTGGCGCAGGCTCGGGGAGCGCGGAATTTATCTCCTCCCTCCAGAGAACCAAGACTTGTGAAATCATTGCCTTGATGTCAACAAGGATGATACCATATTCCTTCAGGAGGTCATCTGTGGCATTATTTTCTGGGACGACTTCAGAAGATGCTTGTGGGGTAGACGAACGACTCTGTGGTTCAGGGGTGCTAATTCTGTAAATCGAACATCATATATGAAAAAAACAAAAACCTTGTCTATCGGAGACGTGATCTGTGTAGGCGCCTCGGTTTGAGGAAACAAAGTTTCGAGCCAGGTTTTGTATCTGCTAAGAAGCTGACTCAAGAGGGTTTCGGTAGACACCAAATGACCGAGGCTGAGTAGTTCATACCTGTAGGGTCAACCTCCAAAAACGATGTGCCAAATCCGGAATAAATATCTCGGCGCTCCAGCATGAACTTATAGCGGCCCAAACGCTCTCTGCCTGAGGCGTTAGAAACACGGAATGCCCTTGGACAACGGGTTAACATCGAAGCAAGGCCTACACGACATGCCTACCAGCGTTGATGGGATTAGGACCGACGACTGTGGTGCTTAGGGTATCTTCTAACTTGCCGACGATGTCCTTCCAGCGAAGTTGGAAGTAGATCGGCAATTGCCAGCGTTTATTGAAGGAGGCGAAGACCGGATGAGACCTCATAGCTTGAACCGATTTGGCAGATGGTGCTATGAATTCAAGAGCGTGGATGAACGCCTGTGCTGCTGTGTGACGCTAAAGCCACGAGTGAAAGTAAAGTCATAGAATCAGGGAACTGATCAGCCTACCTTCAGAAACTCGTCAGGGTTGCCCGCAGCAAAGACAACTGGCCCCAATTCGTCCATAATCGCCTGTCCGATTTCGGGCCAGACGACGTTCGCCATGATATCAAAACCCTCACCAGTGTGTATCGCTGTTTCTAAGCCACTCGTTAATGTTGCTACGGCGATAGAATCTGTCGTTCGTGCAGGATTGCTTTTGGCCGATACTTGCTCCGCCATCTGGGCGATGCGGCGTAAATCTCGATCAACGAAACGAAGTATTTGATTGAGCAACTTCGCCAATGAGTCGTTGGATTCGTCCAGATATGGTATCAGAGAAGTAGCATCCTTGGAGTTGAATGGGGTTTGTTTGGGTAAGAAGGCAGAGTAGGGAGTGTGCGGCGTTCGAGGTGCAAGAGAGCTCGTAGGCGCACGAGTCGGCAATGGAGCGTGAGGGACGACGGGCGAGTGTGGAGTGATTAGCGCGTCTGGATGTATCGACTAGAAGTAAAGGTTGAGTATATGCACATCCCCCCACAGACGGCTACTGAACCTTCTTGATGTATGGTAGGACGACGGTCCTCTTGATTATGTCTTCCGCCGTCCTCCAAAGGCATAGGGTATCATAAACACACAAGCATTCGGTTAGATCAGCAATGAATTTGGCCCTCTCGAGTTCTGACACCTTCCCTTCACCAGTCCCCGTCAAGACTGTCAATATACTTGTAAAAAGGTGGTCTAGATCAGATGTCAAAGTATCTCTGATGCGGTCGATGCTCTGTCAAGATAGTAGTTTGATTGAATCCCCGATAAACCGGACATCAACGAACCCACTGGATCTCCTCGACGTACACACACTTCTCCGTACGTGCCTTAGAGACGAGGTAAAGAAGTTGAGTATACTCAGTGGCCACTCTGGACAGGTGTTTGCCTCGGCTTCCCCGTTTCCTACGAGAGTAGTCACTCAAAAGAGTCCGTGTTTCAAAGAATCGACATACTTTCCAGAACTAACCTCGGTCGCCCCAGAAAGATGGGAGGGGGGAATCTCGACATGATTGGGTTTTGAGATCAACAGAAGTGACTCGAGGCGCGTGATAGACTCCGATATCTTCAGGAGATGATGGAGTAACGCCTGAATGGGATAATTATCATTCTACTACTGATCCAGGAGAATAAACGAGTATAGACCTTTTCGTCACGCAGCTTTGATCTCGCATCTAGTTTGGCCTGAATGGCATCTTGGACGTTTTGGAGACTTTGGCGGGAAACCTAGTGGCAGTTTGATTCGTACGCGAGGGGTTCTGCGTGTCCACGCTCACCTGCATTTGTTCCCTGAGATTATTTAGAGGTGCTTTGAGTCTACTCATCCTCGCACCCTCCCCTCGGAGGTCTGTGCTTAGGCTGATGAAATCCTCGTAGTCGTCGTTGATCAAAAGGACCAACTCCTCCTTCAGGGAGGACAAGTATTCTCTGAGTTCCGTTCGGAGTTCCGGAAGCGATGTGTACGAGCGAGAGAGAAGAAATTTCTCAACATCGAACGTCTCAGCTGCAAGAAATTCGTTGTCATGGGACAAGGGAACGTATACTGGTAAGTCAGGTGGTGGTTGCAGAGGTTCACCGCCAGAATATCGACTAGCAGATGTACTTGATCGCTCGCGGGCTGCGAGTTCTTCAGCTAGCCGCTCCAGTTGGTACGGATCTGGCTGACTTGTAGAAGAAACATTTTGACGTGTTTGGGTAGCCATAGCAGCGAGCTCAATGAGATGTACCGCAATTGTTTGGCGACGGCCTCCATTTATAATATGATCTAACATAAGCAAATAAATGCTCCGCTGATGCCCATAGGATGGGTTGGGTGGCTTCACATTGTATGTATAGCCAAGGTATAAAGTTCCTCCGCAGGTTTGTAAAGAAAGGGGAATATTAACCGTGTGTATTCTATAGCATGTCAGAAAAAAAGGGAAACGCTGGTTTGCGACGGTAGCGCAATGGGATTCGGCAGCCGCTCTCGCCCAGCGTCCGAAACCATGCACTTCGCATCTAGACAGATGGTGTTGTACTTGTTACGATTTCTCTTCGAGTCCACTCAGGAATGCGAGCCATGTCTTCTTGTCGATCACTCCCTCATCTGCCAATATGGTGTTCGTCGGACAGTATAACGCCCGGAACGAATCAACTTACAATTCCCATCGGCGTCAGTGACGACGACATATCGAGCCCCTAACTTGACAAAAAATTGATGGAGAAGCTCCAGCGGTGCGTGAGATTGAATGGTGAGCGGAGCCTGGCAATGAGTCACATAAGAGTCAACCCATCCAGAGTTGCGACGAAACGCGACGAACCTCATCCATGTACACACTAAAGTCGAACAAATCTTCATCGCGCACACTGCTGCCCTCGACCCACGAGGACGTGATATCACGTTCTCTACGGCTCGATTGAAAATCGACGGACTCATCAGCATCCTCCGCGACGATCGCTGCCAAACGCTTCTGTAAAACAAGATACAGCCAGAACAGAGATGACTGACCAAGCGCATGTTCGAGCTCACTCGCGCCGATGTACCCCACCATGCGCAATTTACTGCTATTTGAGTCGGGGCGTAGAATGGGGAAACCACCATCATCATGACCTGCATTGACGAGTGCTTGTAGCTGGTCTCGAAGACTTTCCACGGTATTGCGAGCATCTATCCGAATGACACCAACTTGACGATCCGTCTGTCCGACTGTGGATCAGAGTTCATTTGGACACGAGAAGAGGCCATACAACATCACTGATTGAGAAGTGGGACCACAGGTACTCATGCTTAGCATCCAAATACGGGAGTTGCGACAACCTAGAGGGGGATAGTATACTGAGTATGTATGTGACCATCGTTTCGGGCAGCTCACTCGATGACCAAGTCGTAAATTCCTTTCGGTTCCAGGGTATCAGCAACAGTCTTCGCCACGAGGACAGACAGCATGACTGGGACAGCATACGTAAGAGTGTCCGTCAACTCAAACATTATGACTGCAAGTGAGACTGTCGTGCGCTGATGAACCCGATCATCGTCAGTTACCCTCGAGAAAACCAGACATGTAAAATCGCTGACCGTGACACCAGACAACGCTGCGGCAGCACCAACCATAGCATACAGTCCAGGGACTACGCAGTCCTTGTCGCCGTTGCAAACAGAAAAAACAACATTGTTCGGATAACGCAAATGTAGATGCCGAACGGCAATCCCGAGAATACGTCCGGCACAGGCACCGACACCAAGCGTCGGGATGAATATACCCGCAGGAAGCTTGATGCCGAAGGTAATGACTGTCAGTGCGCCTTTCATAATCATTGCCACAAAAATCGCTTGGGCAACTGGCCAAACTTGTTGCCAGTCCGCTGGATCCGCAGCGCACAGGCCCAAGTGATCATCCCTACCGTCCATGCTGCATTCAGAGAAAAGGATGTAAACGAGTTCTGTCCCTCCCATACGGGTGTATGGGTTGAAAAAACAAATGATCGCGGTGACAAGGGTAACCTAGCATTGTCAGTGACCACAAGTACGGTTCACTTTCCGACTTACCAGAATGACTTCTGAAACTGGATGTGTTTTTAACCACGTCTTACTACGTATGTCGCGGCTCCAGCGGTAGTTCAATTTAGAGAAATACGCGCCATATACCCCCTGAACGAGAGTTCGTAAGAGTAAGATGAAGTCTAAAAATGACGCACCCCAAATACACCCAGAAACACGAAGAAGATGAGTTCGTATGCATGCCAATCCTACAAATACCTGAGATATATTTGAAGCAGCCGATAAAAAAATATACCCTATCGTAAGTGACTTGGAAAAGTACAAGCTTCCCAGTTCCGAAGGGATCAAGGAATCTCAAGGTGATGGCCGCAATCGTCGCGCAGAAAAAGCTATCGAGGAGTAAGTTACGATACATTCAACGAAGATGAGTACCCGTACCTTCGCCACATCACCTGAACATAGGACAAGTTAGTCGCGGTGCTCACCAGGTAAAACGAAGGCCAACCTTTGGAGGGAAGTAATACGAGACTTCCTCCAAGCTAAACAAGGTGCCTCCAATAGGCGCGCCGAAAGCAACTGCGACGCCAGCAGCGCAAGCTGCGCTGAGGATTTCACGCCGCTTCGCTATTTGAACATATCATACTGACGTGAACCGAGGCCGCGAGAGGGAGACAAACCTTCATTGTTTTCGTATTTGCGCTGAAATCGACTTACAATGTTGCCAATACAGCTCGCAATGTGAACAAAGGGTCCCTCCTTTCCTAACAGCAAGACAGTGAGACAATGACAGGGAGGACAAGGGGAAACACTAACCGAGCGATAAACCCGAACCAACTGAGAGTGCCAAACCGAATGATTTCGTGAACAAAGTACGCCCACCAAGATATCCATGTATCACGAAGCCTGTGTGTGGTATTAAACAATAGAGTCAATGCATGAGCATGTGCGGAGCAAGAACCTGAAAGGATCGTCTTGATTTCTGGTATACCGCTTCCTGCAGCCTTATCCAAGCTAAGATGAGGGTCTAGATTGCTCGATGGATTTTTGGACATACGTAATACAGGGTCTGACGCTTCACCAGAGGGAGAGGATGCTTGCCATCTGCGTCATCGAATTGTGGTGATAAAGCTCCAGAATCTTTGCGGGTGGTAAATGAGGTCGAGGCAGTCAAGTAAATAGTAAGAAGACATGATGATGTCGCCCATAGAACCTGATGAGAGGAAAGTGACGGACATTAGGAACACAAACACACATTAGAAAAGTGCACACCGCAATCAGGGTATAACTGATGTACTCCACGTAATTATTCTCGCCACGATACACCCACGACGACCAGTCCGCCCAGCCAGTGCACGTGGCATCCGAACCCAGATCGAGAACTTCGGGGCAGCAAAACCGTTTAGCTTTCCACCAACCTGTAGTACAATATCCATATTTTGCATCAAAAAACCATTGCTCCGATCGCACGACGAGAAAAGCGACGACTGCGGTCAAGAAACCAACAATGGTGACGATTATCCACCCGAGGCTCTTGTCGATCATCAGGCGTAAGTGGGAACGAACCGATTTCCCATGCCTCAATTTGGTGAAGCGCACCGAATCCTTGATGGTATCATGTAGCCAGTCAATGGACGAATAAGAGGAATACCAGACACGAAACCCGTTGATTCGGACATTGATATCGCCATCAGAGCCAGATGACTTAGAGCGGACGAGGGGCGCGTCGTATGCTGAGATACGTCTCTGAGAGAGAGAGAGACGACGAGTGAGGGTAGCTCGCACAGACGCCGGAGAAAGCCTAGTCGGAGTCGGAGGTCCTGAGAACGCTGCGCGTGGGATGGGAAGGGAAGGCAGCGGAGGAAGATTACGAGGGCCAATAGTGCTGTATGAACGCGATCCCAGAGGCGGTCGTATCGTTCCGTAACTCGCGTGATCAGAGGAATTGCCTAATGAGGTTCTTTCTTCGGCCGCAGCGTTGTCGCGAAAATGACGCGGAGGTCCGAGCGCGACGGCACTCCCGATCCGAAGGAGACGCTGCCTTCGCCAGTCCACGGAAGAAGGGCCACCGAGTGGACCGTTTGGTGGTACCTCTTCGGCTGCGTTTGAGAATGAGTGCAGCGATGCCGAACGTCTTTCGCGAGTTGACATTGCGGGTGATCGCCTTCAGACGGCACAAGTCACGCTGTGTGGACTCGAGATTAGTGTTTTGTGACCTCTAGACGTGCAGGGGAGATCTGCCTGGGCGAAAGGAAGCGAGAAGGGGCCCAGTAATGGTGAATGGTACCACAACCGACGTTGTGGTTAAGAGTAACATTGCAATGACCCGAAATGAGGCTTATCAGTTTGAGGTAGTAGACAAACATGCACAAACACTAGCTCCCCATCCTACTCTGACAATGGCGACGGCAGGCCTTGGTGTTCCGGTCAAGCTATTACACGAGTCTCTCGGACACATTGTGACTGTAGAACTGAAGACTGGCCAGCTCTACCGTGGAAAACTAGCGGAAGGTGGTATATATTACACCTGTCGGATGACTAGGCTGATCGTCTTGTAGCCGAGGACAACCTGAATATATCGTTGAAAGATATCACCGTTACTGGACGCGATGGGCGTGTTTCCCAGCTAGATCAAGTATACATTAGGGGAAGCATGATTAGGTTCTTTATCGTGCCGGACATGTTGCAAAACGCTCCAATGTGGGTCGGAATTAGTACG